>CATIWR010533688.1:0-10028 GCA_949677035.1 Omphalea diandra
TCAAATAAATGTTTGATTGTGTGTAGGATGGATAAAACCTTTATGCATATGTATTTTGAACATGAATGATATGAGTTATGTAAATGAATATGGTTGTTATAGTTATTGGTATCAGAGCTAAGATGAATTGGTCGTTACATGGCTAGTCCACGTGTCAGCTCCTCATTGGTCCATTAAGAAAATATAGTTGATTCCTTGTGCAAGGCACGACTTAGGATGTGAATTCTTCTATTTGAAGGAGAAATTTCATCTTCATGAATCGCAGTCTCTACCCACAATGTCGCCCTCGTGAATTTTGTTCTTCAATGGATACTTGGGATACTTAGCACGTTGTGGTTGTGAACTTGGTTCCCTCTTTAGTCACTATGAAATTTGCGGTCGCGACCAAGACGCAATAGTGACCGCAAATTAGTCTGTGACTTTGACACTCCTATCTTTGGATGAGTCGTAGTGATGATGCCTATGAATTCATCTGGCTTAGTTTCACCATATTCTTGAGCTAAATCGTAGTCGTGAATTAGAAGTTGTTGATCGCGAATTTGGATGAACTATGCCTTCTTGAAGATTTTGAACTCCATCCAACTTCCAATTGAAAATCTAACTTAATTCTGCAAAACAACACTTAATGGAAACATTAGGATTGATCAATCTTCTTTGTCAAGATCAAAAGAGGTTCAAGACTTAGGATTAACCATCCTAGTCCAACAAAACTCTTGGCATCAAGGGAGAAATCCAAGCATTTCTCTCGAACCTTGGTTGGAATGAATTCATTTTTCGTGAAGAACTGGGCTATGAAGAAATCATATAAGAGTTCATATGCACCGTCAGTCTTAGTCGAAGGGCTGAATCTATAGCTGGTTCATGTGGTCTTATCTTTTGGTTATTTGGAGATCCCTATTTCATTACTTTTGTCGAACTTTTCTCCATAATTTCCAAACCTAAGAT
The DNA here is from genome assembly GCA_949677035.1 of Omphalea diandra. Classification (NCBI taxonomy): domain Eukaryota; kingdom Viridiplantae; phylum Streptophyta; class Magnoliopsida; order Malpighiales; family Euphorbiaceae; genus Omphalea; species Omphalea diandra. The sequence goes on from CATIWR010533688.1 coordinate 946, forward strand.
GATTGACATCTTCTATTTAAAGTTTTGGTCTAAATTTTCCACTGAAACCAAACATGATATAAAATGAATGATTGTAAAGTGATTCAAATCATAGGTATGAAATTGTTCCCTTCAATCTATACTCCCTCTTAGTTAGCTTATAACAAATATAGTTCAATTTTCTCTCCCCTTTTTATATGTTTATCCTTTGTGTATTCAGTCAATTATCTCTCCTCTTTTATTAAGATAAAAAAGAGAGGAAATAAGAGGGGATAAGAGAGAGAATAGGGAATATGAGAGGGAATGCCCACAAACTTATCAATTGCATAAAAATAATAATAGCAAACACAACTAATTTCCACAATTGATCATAATTTGTCACAAAAAGAAGAGAAATGCATGAAACATAAACTACATGAAAACTTCATAACAAAACATAAATGCAAAAATAATTCAAACATTTAAAGATGTTTGATCACACCAACTAGGGCTAGGAATTTAAGAATTTTAGTATATGGCCCTAATATAAAGTATATGATATTTTGATGATTGATTTATACATTTGAACTATATAAAATCTCAAATGCGAAAATGAATTGATTCAACTCATCACACAATCAATCACATCAAATCAAACATGTCAACACATAGATAAATCAAGTAATAAAATGCATAAAACTCCACCTAAACATATGCATAAATATATCAAGTTAAAAACATAAGGGATAAGAGATACATTATAAGTTTAGTATCAATGGTTTCATACCAAAAAGCCATTTAAAACGTTATCCCTTCTTTATTAGCAATCTTCATTCACCTTTAGATTTTTCATGATGAGAATTTGGTGAAGGAGTTTCTATCCTATAATATCAAACACTTTACTTTTGTACCCCAGCATACTTGGGTTCTTGTGGGTTAGTCTTAGAAGGGTCCTTTAATTTGAGGTGTGCCTTCCTAATGTGGTGAAAGGCATTGATGTGCCTATATCTAATGCAATAATGGCATTGGACTTTAGACTTATTGGTTTTCCTTCTATGAGCAACTTTATTGTAAGTAAGAAACCTTCTCACACTTTGATTTTGTGAATGTATGCAAGTGTATGAGTGATGAGTAGAATAGAGGATTTTGTGTGCTTGTGTGTGTTTAAGCATGCCTCTTTTTGTACATGTATGCATGGTTAGCTCTTTTAGGCTTAGCTCTTGAGCCTTGGGGAGCTTTCCTTTGCCCTTAGGCATAGGTGGCTCATTGCTATGAGCACTTTTCTTCCCAATCACCTTTATACTAAAAGTTTATGGCATTGATCCTTTAATGCATGTAGTAGGAGAAGATGTAAATAAAGAGGCTCCATTAAAGCCTAAACCATGTCTCACTAAAGATGGTCTTTAAGATACAATGAGACTGTCCAAAACTTATTTCCCTTTGTGAAATCTCGAGATTAAATTCTTAAGCTCAATGACTTCACCTTCTAAAGAATCATTTTCTTTTCTTAAAGAATCAAGAGAGGATGAAGATTTAGAAACATTTTCTAAAGATTTTTTAAGCTCTTCATTAAAAGTCCTCAAGCCACTTACAAGATTATTTAAGAATTTAAATTCATCCTTAAGTTTTGAACACTTTTTCTTATAAGTTTTCATTTGAGATTTGTATTTATCATATCTTAAGGTTAGAGATTTAAAAAGCTCATCATCCACATCATTAAATGCATCATACTTATCACAAGAGTGTGGAGAAGTACTTACCTCGTTAAAGGAGTCCTCTTAAGCCATAAAGTAAAAGTTTGCAACTTCATCATCTTTTTCTTCATCACTTGAATCATCATCCCAAGTAGCCTTGAAATTCTTCTTATTTTCCTTGTGGTAATAGGAAGATGAATTTCTTTTGATTCTTCTTTCTCTTCTCCTTTTCATCAATTCCTTAGTCTTTTGTGATATCTTGGCATGTTCTTCTTCTTCTTTGTCGCTTTGATTTCTTTTGTGATATCTTGGCAAACACTTCTTCTTCTTTGTCACTTTCATCTGAGTCACTTAAGCTTGAATCATTTTTTTGAGCTTTGAAGGTAAGAGCTTTTTTCTCCTTTTTATCTTTTTATCCCCTTAGCTTTTTCATTTCTTCATTCTTCTTAAGAGCCATCTCATGAGTGAGAAGTTTGCCAATGAGAGCATTGGTTAACACCTTCCTAATCTCTGGATTGGACTCTTGAATGCTACATACACTTTTACCAAATTTATCCAATGGAAGAGATTTAAGGATTTTTATATTTATCTCATAGTTGGTAAGAATTCTTTCAAACTTCTTCATGTTTATGATAATAGAGAAGAGTTTATTTGTCATGCTGCTGATGCTTTCATTTTCTTTCATCATGAAGAGCTCCCACCCCATCACATACATCTCCAACCTATTTGATTTCATAAAATTTATGCCCTCATGATAGTTTTCTAGTGCTTTCCATATGGTATGTACGGTTTGAAAATGTTAGACTCTTCCAATTTCTTCTCTTGACATGAAGCTTAGAAGAATAGTCATTGCCCTCTTATTCTTCTCATTTGCATTCTAATGTGTTTCACTTCATTCTTCTCTTGCACTTGCCACCTCTACTCCTTCAACCATCTTTATTAGAGATGTCGACTCTTCAAGTACATAATCCCAAAAGTTGATGCAATCACTATCAAGACAAATCTCAATTTTACGCTTCCAAATAGCATAATCATTGCCATCAAAGTAGGGATTAAGGTCAGAGTGGATTCATTCTTGTCTCATTGATCTTTTCTCATACAATTAAGGCTTAAATTAAGACTTATCTCTTATACAAATTATTGTTTGTGTACCAAAAAGGGAGATTAAATTGGTGAAATTTTTGAATTTTGGAAGCAGCATACATAATTAAAAATTAGAGAAAGAGTAGAAGAAGAATAAAGACAAGAGATTTATAGTGGTTTGAGAATCAATCAACCCTACATCCACTCTTCAATTCACCAATTAGGTGTTTCACTAAATCACTAGTGTTTTACAAGCTCACACTTAACTTAGTGTTTAGGCTCACACCAAACATTACAAGTGTTTTCCCTAAGGCCCACACTTAAACCTTACGTAAGTGTTTTACTAAAACTAACACTCAAACTTGTACAAGTGTTTTCTAAGGCTCACTCTAAAACCTAAACAAGAGTTTTCTATACAAAGGCTCACTCTTAAACCCAAATCTAAGGTATTTAAAGCTTTCACCAAACTATGTACAAAGACTTAAAGTTATGATAATTAACTTTGTAAGAGTTTTGGAATAATCAATGGTTATACTCTTGCATTCAAGTGCATTTGGTGGTGTATTTACAAGCTACAATCACCAAAGAGATGTTACAAAAAAAAAACTATACCCAATTCTCTAAAGTATGCTAGCCAAATTCTGTATTTAATACTTGTCAGATGAAATTCACGATCGAGACAAAAATTTGTTGTCTCTATTTCAGACTGTGTCTAACAGCTAGTCCACGCGACATAAAACCATTGGTTCTTCAGAAAAAATAGTCGTTATGTCCCTCGAGTAAAAGTGAAAGTCATGGTCTCTACTTTTTTATTTGGACACGATAATCACTGCAAAATCGTTTACCCAAATGGAGGTGTTGTTTCACTAAAATCATGGTCTCGACCATTATTTCGCTACTACGAATTTTGATGTTTCAAAGGTTTTTTGGGACACCTAGCATAATCTAGTTGAAGACTTGATTCCCTCCAAGTGAATACAAAAGTAGTGGTCTCAACATTCGACTCGACATACATCGTGAAACCATCTATCTAAATTGATCCAACTCTTCTGAAAGATAGCGTTCTTAACCTTCTAATTCATGACCACAAATTAGGATGCAAATTTTAATCTTTGAGACTAAGACTTTCATTCAAACTTCAATGTGATCCTAGCTAAATTCAACACTTGAAATTGACATAAGAACTTTTAATCTATATTGTCAAGATTAAAAAGAGACTCTTGACTTAGATTTGATCAACCTAATCCAACAATTTATTGCAACGTTTGTAATATTGTAATATTTTGTTAATTAATATAATAAATTTAAAGTTATTTCAATTAATTTTATTATTTTTTAGAATTTTATTAATTTTGCTATTATTTGTTAAATTATGTGTTACATAGAAAATGTTGAAAATTTTGTAAATTTATTAAATTTTGTAATGTGGTGTAAATTTTTATAAGTGCAAATCATTGATTTTGAAAATTGGTGTAAATTTAATATGTTTATGAAATTTAATAATTTCTTAATTTAATTGTAATTTAATTAAAATGTAATAGGTGTAAATTTTGTAATTTGGTGTAAATTTATGAAATTTATTAATTTAGTAATACAATTGGAATTTAATAAATTTTAGAAATTTGAGTTACATTTAATTACTAATTTAAGTGTAATTAATTAAATTTTAGATATGCAAGTGTAATTAAATTAATTTTCAGAAATTTTAATTAAATTGAGTAATTTAAGTATTATTTTATAATTAAATTGAGTAATTTTCTAATTTGTTGTATGAATTTAGTGTAACATTTGTAATTGGTGTAATTAAGTGTAAATTTATAAATTGGATGGAGATTTAAGAAATTGTAATAATTTCATTAATTTTGCAATGAATATTGTAAATTAAGTGTTTTGAAAATTTTATAAATTTAGTAAAATTTGTAAATTTGGTGCAAATTTAGTAAAACTTTAAAGTAATTTAGGTAAAATTTATAATATGTAAATTTATTAAAATTGGTGTAAATGCAAATAATATGTAAATTTAAAGTATTTGTAGTTATTTAAGTGTAAATTTATTAAATTTAGTTATTTAAATTACAATAAAATTTATACAATTTTAGAAATATTAATTAAATTTAGTAATTTAAGTGTAATTTAATTAAATTTTAGAAATGTCTCATATTGAAATGAAGTTAGTAATTTATTTGTAATTTAAAATAATTTTAGAAATTCTAGATATTTTAAATTCATTAAATTTAATAATTTAAATATGTTTGATTTTTAAAATAAGTATAATTTAATTAAATTTTATAAATATATGTGTAATTTATAGTTATTTGTTTGCATTTTGTGAATAGGTTGAAGTCTCTTTTAGTTGGACTTTGAAATTTCTGCACTACAAGTAGGTATTTAATTTCAAATTTTTTTAATTGAAAAATATCAATAAAATTTAAAATTTTGGATTATATGAAATATTTGATTGTTATAATAAAATATTTACATGTTTAATAATTGGTGTGTTAAGATATATTTTAACGTAAGTATCATTGTTTGTGATGAAATCTAAATTTTATAAAATTATAAAGTCTCCATCAAATTTAATATCCTTGATAAAGAAAATTTCATTTCCTGAATAGAGAAATTAAAAATAAAGTTTGTGAATTTGTAATTTTATAAAAAAAGTTATGAAAATATAAGAATTTGTGAAATTATAAAAATGTTCCAAAGTATTTCATAAAGTTTAATAATTAAAAAACCATTTCTAAAATTGTAATGTTTCAAAGTATTTCATAAAATTTAATAATATTTAATTATTAAAAATATCATTCCTTAAAATGTAATGTTCCTAAGTATTCCATAAAAATTAATAATATTCTAACTCATAAATAACATTCTCTAAAAATGAAAAATTAATTATAAATGCCATAAAGTAGTAAAAAATTAATTTATTAAATGGTCGTAAAATAAAAATATCTAAAAATTTTACTTATCCTAAGTTTCCCCCAAAAAAAAGAAAAAATTTAATAAAATTATAAAAACATTCAATGAAAATTAAAAGGACATTGTATATCCTAAAATATAAGAAAATATACAAAAATTGTATATCCTAAATTGGCCATATTCCTTAACAATTAAAAGTTAATTATGAATGCCATGAAATACTCAAAAAAAATATTAAAAGTCTAGAAATTGGGTATAAAATTATTAATATCCCATTTAAATTTGTAAAATTTTAAAAGATATGCAAAAAGAAATAAAACTAATAATATCCCATGGATAACATAAAATTAATAATATACCTGAAATTTAATAAAAGTTCATGAAGTTTTAAAACATTAGTAATATTCAACAACAATTTCATATTCCAAAACTTTCTTATTATATTTTTTAATATTATATGTTTGGACATAACATTTATTTGAAATTTTATTTTTATTTTATTTTTATGAAAATTATAATACCAAAATAATATGTAATTTATAGAAAATTAGATTAAATTTCCTAACAAGTTATTTTAGTGCATAATGACAAAATGTTGGAAAACATTTTTCACACCGAATTGTCCCAAATGGACAATTAGAAAATTTTATTATTAATATAACTTATTATATAAAATATAGTTTACTATATATATTGTTGGTAGATTTGGTTGTGTATCTCCTAACACATTCTCTTAGTGCATAGTGGTAAAATATTAGAAAATATTTTTCATTTTAGTGCACTAGGAGAACTATAGTGATATGCTACCGAAATTTCAACAATTATGTAAACTATATTGTTACGACAGTGGAGGGTTCGGTGAAGGGTCGGATCTATGGTCTAGGTGATCAGACCCCTCATTTCTATCATGAGTCCTTGGGCTTCAACTCTTCTTCGGCTCTATCATCTTCAGCTAAGGACTTGCAGCAAGAGGTCGATAGGTGAGTAGATGAGAGGATCACATCCTATCACACTCACGTCCACTTTATCGATTCACGAATGCAATCTATAGAGGATTGGTTGCACGTCGTGTCCCAGCCAACTAATTTAGCTCTTACATCTCATCTGTAGATGCCTATGCCGCCTGCCCTGTCTCCTCCTTAGCCATCAACTACTATTGTTGTCACTTCTCTTACTGATACATCTGTTGCTCCTGTTTATATAGTTGTTGCTCCTCGTTCCATGTTGTTGATGATTTTTTCATCAATCCGAAGGACGCAATAGTTGATTAGTTTTATAGTTTTATTTGTATTAAACATTGACATTTTTATGTATATATTCAAATTTATATATATCTTTCTTTTTTTTTATATTTTTTGTTATTATTTAAAATTTTTTAATTCTTTTATAAAATTAATATCATAAATATTATAAAAGTAATATTAAAAATATTAATATCATAAATAATGTAAAATATTTTAGTATCAAATTAATATTATTAATATTATAACTTTAATATTAAAATATTAATATTAATGTAATAATTATTATAAATATTAATATCATAAATAGTATAATATTAAAAAAATCTAGAAAAAGTTACTGATTGAAGGATAAAAAAATATAAAATAATTGTCAACAAAATACCAATGAAATTTTTTTAAAAACAAATATATTTGTTTAATTTAGTGATAACGTAGCAATGGATTACCAAATGATTTACTAACGAAATTACCAATAGGATTATCTGTTGGTAAATCATTCAGATTTTTGTGCCTAAATATAAATTGATAATTCGTTGATAAGTCATTGTTAAGTTTATCGACGGATTACAAATTCCATAGGTATCTCATTACCAATCAGCAGTGATACGAACGAGGTTGATTTTTGGATTCTAATTCATATGTAGCACAAGTCCCAGGTCTTTAATTCAAAGATCAAACAAGATAAACTTTTAAATCCCAATTAGACGTCTAGAAAACTTGTTTTTAGCAACCTGAATTATAAAGATTCAAGGGGTGTTAATCTCAACCTTAAATTAACTAAGTAATTTATGACCTTAATTAAACGAGTTTGTGAAACTATTAAGAACTCACTTAACAATCTCACCAAGTCCTATTCAAAACTCAAAAAGAGAATTAACTCTCACAAGCAATTTACTAAATAATTATTCTTCATTCATTCATTTGGCTAAACAAAAATGGGCTATTTATAGTATTTACAAAATTTCTAGAAAACCCTAAGAATCACCTCCTAATTAGTCTTTGTAATCTGCATAATCTATTTAACAAAAAAGACTCTCTTAAGTTAAATATGAAATAATTAAAAGATACATTTCTAATTATAAAAGAAGTTTTTTACACAAGAAAATAACAAAAGTTCCTAATTAGAAAATGAAGAGAATGATATGTTAAGATCTTGTCAATCTTGGAAAGATATTTTGACTTAACTTTTCTTCCATATGTGTCGTCCCTCTATTAGTTTCTATTTATGACTTCTATTCTTCCACTAAAGATGCTTAAAATATTCTTGGAAGTTTATTAAAATATTCTAGAACATTTTTTGAACCTTCTAAAATATTTTTGTGCAAATTTTTTCCATTTGTGGAGTTAGACTTATTGATTTCATTTTGAGGTTCCATATATGAATGAAAGTACAAAAATGACCATTTTGCCCTTGTGAAGAAGACTATCCAAATAAGGCAAGTCAAAATAAGGTAGGTTCAAATATGGTAATTTCAAATATGACAAGTTCAAATATGGTAATTTCAAATATGGCAAGTCCAAACATGACAAGTTTAAATATGACAATTCCAAATATGGCAACTCCAAATATGACAAGTCCAAATAAGACAAGTTCAAATATGACAGTTTCCAAATATGGTAGGTTTTGAAGCTTTTGTGATATCTTACTCCTTTCGAAGGAAAACTCTTTGCTAGCCCATTCCATTCTTGTAAACTTGATCCTGTCTCTAACTTTGTGTGTATCATTCCCTCTCTCTTCAAAAAGATTCACCATTGAATCTTAGCCTATAAGACAACAAAAACCAAGTATATAAACTACTGAAGATAGGCCTAAATCTAACTTACCATGCAAATTACAAGTATCTCCACCCAGATTAAAGACAACTTGCATGAAACCACCTATAGAAAGATTAAAACACACTAAAGAAGTAGGAAAAGAATGAAAAATGAAAACAAGGTAACAAAAAGAAACCGTAAAAAACATTTTCTATCTAGTATGGAGAAATACTAAAACATCAAATTTCTATAAAATGAAAACACTAGAAGATCTAGGTTTATTAAAACAAGATTTATAAATCAAATAAGAACATGAAACATAATAATTTTTGAAATAAAAAGAAAATTTTCTTCCTAACCATATCCTAAAATAGAAAGAAGAATAAAACAATGGTTTATAAGCATTAAAACAAGAAGAAGAACATTTAGA
>CATIWR010533697.1:0-14156 GCA_949677035.1 Omphalea diandra
TTATATATATATATATATATATATATATATATATATATATATATATATATATATATATATATATAATCAGTTATGGATAATAGTTCGAATAAGTTCAATTCAGTTATTTGAACCGAATAAAAATTAATAATTGATGTCGTCCTGAATTATTATTACAGTTCAAATGGGTTCGCTAATTTTTTAATCTTTTTATTTTTAGATTTTTTTGGTTCAGTTCAATATATATATAATCAGTTATGGATAATAGTTTGAATAAGTTCAATTCAGTTATTTGAACCGAATAAAAATTAATAATCGATGTCATCCTGAATTATTATTACAGTTCAAATCAATTCGCTTATTTTTTAATCTTTTTATTTTTAGATTTTTTTGATTCAGTTCAATATATTCAAGATTTATACCCACTTTTAGTTCTTAATTGTTAATTACTTAAGTGATAATACACAGGTGGACTACATTATTATATTTTTTTTAGAAAGATGTCAATATTTAGAATCTTACTTAAGCTTAAGTCAGTTTTTCATTAAGAAAACGAATTGACATTTTTGTAAATAAAAATTTGGAACTGTTAGAATTTTGCACTAACCAACCCATATACCTAAGGTTTGAATCATTCACAAATATGCCTCCATGGTGTCATCTAAGGTCAACAAATGAGTCTTCTATATTGAAGCAAAGTAAGATTAACAAAAGTATCAGACAGGGACCACAAAATACATTAAATCCTACCATTATTTCACACAATTAAAAATGAAGACCATGTAGACAATTGCAAGTTCTCCATTAAAAAGGTAAAAAAATAAAGTTCAGATCTTCAATGAAAGCCCTAGTATTTGAGATCAAATAAAAAAAAAACCCAATTCACAACATTTCCCACATATATACTATAAGCATGGATTAAAGAAAGCATACAAAATATCCTAAATTTCTCATGTATTCACATCATACTCCATTTGCACAATTAAGTTGAACACATTAACTTTTTACTTGCTATCCATCCTTTCTCCTAAGCATGTAATGACCACACAATAATTTTTTACTCTTCATTCTTGATTGAGGGATAATGCAATTAGAGATTAAAAGGTGGGTTTTTTTTTTTAGTCTTTATGTTGAGAATAGAGAGAGAGAATTAGTAGACTAAGAGTGTGTAGGATAGAGAAATTATCAACATCATCAAAAAAATCTTACACATGTTAGGTTGTAGAGCTTTTGTCCATATCATTACCAGTTTCTTATATGTGTTTGTTTCCTAAATTTAATTTTCTCGTGTTTAAGTTTCCTAAATTTAATTTTTTCGTGTTTAATTAGTTAAAAATAATCTCACATGCATTTAATTGTCTAAAAATAAAAATTGAAGTGTTAATTTGATTACAATGAAATGTGATAAAATGATCAAGAGACAATCTATGCATTTGGCATATTATGGTACTTCCTATGATCCCAAGACAAAGATTCATCACTTGAATGGCTATTCAAAACAAAGTACTTACCAGGAAAAGACTATTACAATGAGGAGTTTAAGGGTTTGATATGTATTATCCCAATAATTTATATTTTAAATCATATGTAACATCCCAAAATGAATTATTAAGTGTTTTTGGAAATTGAGGTTATTTTGAAAATTTTTTCAAAAGATTATGATATATTATTAAATTTTCAAGATTTTTAACAATGAATTTCTCTTAAATATATTTTAAGAGATAATTTATAAGAATTATGCTATTTGAAATAATTTATAAATGAAAAAATATTTTTATACATAAAGAAATTATGTGCGTGTATGCTAGTATAAATGTGTGTATTTGAGTTATATTTTTAATTAATGTAAGTAAATACAGGCATGAACGTTTAATGCACAAGTGTATTTAAATATGGATTTATCATTAACGAAATATATTATATAAGAAACTATATTTGAAGATATTATTAAGTAATAATATTATTATATTTTATTTTCAGGTTTTTAATTTAGTGATGTTGTATGGATGAATTGTGTAAAAATAATACCAGTGATAAACTCCACTATTAATTACATACGTGTACAATTAATAAATAAGTATAATTTATTTCAAATATGGTTTTATTTTAAGAAAAGTATTAATAATAAGTATTTTAAATTAGGGCCCAAGATTTTATTATATTCATATAAATCAAATTATGTTCATGTATAATATAATTTATATTTATTGGGAGTTAAACAATAATAATAATAATAATAATAAAATTGATACTGGGAGGGAGAGATCAGTTGCAATGAATTATCTGCCACCAATTCTCCCTATATATTAATTTAAAACCGCAAACATATAATATTTGATATAAAGATAAATTAATATTTTAAAAAACATACACTAATGTACATTTTTTTCTATATTAACTTTTGCAATAAAAAATTTTAATGATGTTCTATATTTTTTATAATTTTAAATGCATTGATACTATATTCTAGATATATTGATCTTTTACTTCAGGTATATTACTATTACTGTGGATACATTATTTTTTTTATTGAAAGCACATTATTATTAATTTATAAATACATTTATTTTAATTTTACAAATTAATGTTTATATGAAGTTTTTAAATTATTATATTTATTTATTTCTAAAAATTTAATTTATTTAATTTTTATATAAAAATAAAATTTTAAAATTAAAATAACTTAAATAATAATAAAAAATCTGAATTCAACAAGCTGAATATTACACCAATATATTTTAGTTATCAAATTTTAAACAGCCATAAATTTATTGTCTAGTCACCAAACAAAGCAAGACTAGTTGCATTGGAAAGCTGGCTTCGAGAGCTTTCTTTGGTGCCCAATCGGTCACTTGAGGCAGCCTGTAGCGACAATGGCGGCCAATTAAAGTTTCAGCGTCCATCTTGATTTTCCGCCATTTTCAGCCAAACAAGAAAGAGTTAAGTTGCATCGCTATCTCCTATGGACTCCTAGAAGAATGACTTGCAAGATGGCATGGGTGATGTTGCCAACGACCACTTGTAGCTATCTCCGATAACCATGCACAATGGCACTAGCTCCGGCAAGGCTTAGTGAGGACTAGAGATTGATTTCTCTAGTTTTCACTCCAGTGAAGATAGTGCAACTCCCACGAATTATGGATGCCCTAGCAAGTTTCTCCATTTTTTCTCGATTTTTGATAATCTTGATTTTGAGCTTCAAAAATTATGAAATTATTTTGATTTAGGTCTAAGGGCTATTATATATTAATGTTAAAGGTGTATTATGGAACTAATTACTAAATTAATAGAGAATTAGAAATAATTTAAGGTTTAATTAGGCTTTTAGACTAAATTGATATATTAAAAAGGTTTATTAAGGGTAAAGGATTTAATTAAACTAATGAAACTGTTGAGAACTATGGACACCCTTAGACTTGGATTGAGAACTTAGGAACCCTAATTGAATTACGGATCCAATTGATGGATAATGAATAGTTTATTAGGGTTTTGAATCTAATTGCAAGGGTTATGTAAACTAGTGGAATTAGGTAATTTTTTTTATGGAATGTAACGGAATTAATGATAGAGATTAAAGGTTTACAAGGGAATTATGAATGTGACAATGAATTAATGATTGTTAGGTATTCAATTTGAATTTAACTGGAGCTAATTAAGACTTAATTAAGCTTACAGCTGTTTACCTTACAATAGTTTATATTATTTAAGAATTTATACTCTGTGGATGAGTCTAACAAACTTTTCATATTTTTAAGGTTTTATCTTATGTTAATATAGACTTCACTTATTTATTTCGGTTATTTGAGGTGTGTAATTAAGGGTGGAGCATAAAAGAAACACAAAGGATAAATTACAGATTAGTGAAAGGAGGTGAGTGATTTTATTTTATTATGTAATCATTATCAAACTGCATTTATGCATCACTGCTTTAAGTAGGGCTATATATGCTAAATTTATTTTAAATAAAAATTATTTACATTGATGTTAATAGAATAGGATAAAGCTATATGAATTACACTTATATACATGTTGTGAAGGCAATTCAAGGAAGGAATAAGAATCCATATGATCATAGTTAGCTAGGAAATTTGGATGACAATGATGTTATGCTATGTTATATTTATTTTTTACATACATGACCATGACTAGTGAGAAAATATGTCGAGTCGACAAAATAAGAAAACTTTCTCGAATTAAGAATCAGACAAATGGGAAAGAGATGAAGCCTCCCACTATGTCTTAAGAGGGGCTTTGCATGGACTCGAAACACTTATGTTTGTTATGTTATGATTAAGTTTGAACAAAATGATATGTTATATAGATAGGAAAAATAGTTGAAGTACATCGATAAAATGGCCTGTCAGCCTGTTTTTATACATAGTAATATTTATATAATAATATAAAATCATTCACTGAGTTTCTCTTCTAAAACTCATCCCATCATACACTTCCTAGTGTTTGCAGGAATGCATGATGACAATGATATGGATGGATGTTAAAAGCTAGAAAAATTAAGTTTAGTTTTAAGTTTATGTATTGTTGAAGGCACTACTTATTTCTTTATAGTTGCCTAATTATTTAATGTATGAAATGATTTATGGTTATAAACAATTGCAATTTTTAACCAACAAGTTTCACATTTTTTTAAAAAGGAAAGAGAACAGAAAACTATAAACTTCAGCTATAAGGGACGCACTCCTTCATAATTATTTGCGGTACAAAACGTGCATTGGCTTCATGCAAGTCTAGACCATACTCGTACCTAGCTGGTTCAGTCCCAACTCCGGATAGAGGATTATGCTAGCTAGGTGATGGTCAATGTAAAACTGTCACATCACATCGATCCAAACAAGAGGTGCAGGCATTGCTATTCATTTCTAATGCAATTCGATATAGGATTATACAATGGAATCATACTTTCAGGATTAGAAGCAATGAAGGATAAGAAAAAGGACAGCATTATTCACATCAAAATTAAACATGTGCATCTAGCCAATACTCAGTAACTCACCTGCACAAAATTATGTCCTATAAACAAGCACCTCTAGATTTCTAACATTAGTTAGTATAAACTGCATCTTCATCCACAGCAAGAGGCTGGATACATTTAGAAAGGATTATGGTCACATGCGCATGGCATAATCTCAAGTCCCTGGCCACTCACTCCCCATATTAGAATCATCATCAATGTCAACCTGTAAGTTGGCATCATGAACTTGGAGAAGTAACTAACATTTACAGCATTTAACCTAGCTGAATGATAAGGTTAGCCTTCAAAATGCTTGATGTCAAGTCGCTAAAAGACCACTACCTGATCATCAAAATTCCCAGGGATCTCAAACTCCGAACCCGAAACATTGCCAAGCTCATCCAAAGTGTCCTGGAAGTCCTGGTCAATGTAAAGATAAATTGTTACTCAAAAAGATATTCATGCCTTTTAAAATCTCCTCTTTCTTGTTGTCTACTCAAAATATCTTTCAGGAGAGACATAATGAGGTTCATTCCACACAAATAGCTTTTCAATGGCTACATAAACTTATTTTGGCTAGAAAACTCCTTTCTGGCACCTGCATTGGATTGATCACATAGCATAAACTATAATGATTCAGTAACCATGTTCTTTTTCTTATGAAAGAAAGTTGAATCTATATTTTTGGGGGCGTATATGTATTGTAAAAATATTACATCACATATTTGAAGTGTGTGCATGTGTATTTAATCAATTATGTGTATTGAATCAATTAGCATGCTTAACCTAGAACACCACATGCTTGTTCAAAAACACCAGACCAACTGCATAGTCATCACTAAACCTGTGAGATTTAAGCTACTTTTTTATCATTCAGTCTACCTCATCATCTAGGTTCACTGATGAGTTCTCCAAATGCATAGGCAAAGGATCAGTAATGGTTTCATCAGTTTCCAGCAAGTCCTGCACATAAGATGTGCGAATTTGATGATCAAAACAAAATGCTTATCTTGCACAAGATTATTATATATGGTGCTAATAACAACTAGGTTCAGTGACTATGGAACTGTGTTTCTTCCCAAAGTACAAAGGTCAGTTTTCTTTGATTTTCCATTGAGAAGTAAGTAGGCCCCTAAGTTGCAATTAATAAAGATAAAACAAGAAAAGAGGCATTATTCCAGATGCCATTTGCATTAGGTCTTTTGCGATGCAATTAAGACTCTAATTCCCACTTCTGAACCCCAAAAGAAAGATGAGCAATCAACAAGTTAGTAGGAAACAACAAATCAAACCTTCCTGATTTGTCCATGGAAAAGAAAGATACCTGTGCCCTAGAAACAGTGATATTGACGCAATGTGAGAGTCTGCCTAAGTCATTATGGACACTAAAAAAACATAACATCCTATAAATATAATATCCTATGAGAACATAGTTTTAAATGATGACCATAATTTTTTTCTAGTAAACCTTTATGTTACAAGCTGGTTAATGGTGGATATTTGAGCATCACATGTGAAATAGGGCCATCATTACCATTACACTAAAGATGACCATTTTTTACAAGTTAATATCTGAAAGAATTCATAGCAACGTCAGTCACAATTACTACATTTCAACTACAGCACCCTGGTAACACCGCAACCATGACTTGCAACCATAATCAAAAACTGCATGAGTTGTCTGGGGCCACTGTGTTTCAAGAGTGATAACTTATTTGGAAGTCCAGGAAAGGACATACCTGATCATTTGGTCTCACAGAATTGTCAGAATCTAATGGCACTGGCTTAGTCTCTTCTTGGCTGCCCTGAAGATTGAAAAAGCAGAGTCCAATAAATCATGCCTTACTCAACTAACACTAATCAAATTTCTTACTGTTTTTAAATCAACAAGAATCTTTTGAGATGGATTTATTATAAACTACCACAAATGCAGAAGTGGCACAAAAGTAATATAACAATGGTTCACAGTGATGCCAGGTTATTTTGCTCCACGGCTATGCACATCATTGCCATGAAAAATATACCTCTTCATCATGGTTAGCATAAAGGTTTTCTGGTTCCATAGTTGTAGCCTTAAAATCGGGAGTTCCCTGAAACAATAGCAGAGTTGTCCTTCCTTTAATATGAATTTGATATTGGAAAAGGATAAAAAGGAGTTTACAAGATGACCCACATGAAAATGCATCATAAGTGATCAATAAACCACATAGAAAAATACAGAACAAATATTGCTAATGGCATAAAGAAAAATGTTCTTAAAAACATAGTATGTTGGTGAAAATACATACCATCTCATTTTGTTCAAAAGAAATATGCCTCCCGCCTTTGGTAAGATCCCTCAAAGTGCCCTTTTAAATTCAATATCATGACAAAACGTAAGTTACACTGATATGAACAGTAGTTTTATTAAAAGCTATAATGCTTGTAAAATACAAGAATCAAGACATATTGATAGGGATTTCCCTAGAATTTTCATCATGACAAGCTGAAACAATATTCTAAGTTTAGCTGAAGACACTAATATCTACAAGAATAGATGTTATATTTACATTTTTAAACATGTCAACAAGAAACGTTGCATAGACAGGAGAATTCTTCTCTGTAGCATATCAACTGGCATTAGTGTATGCCTAGAAGAAAAAGTGATAATCAACTTGACAAAGATGACCAAAAAGATCCAAACTTCAGATGAAACATCAAACCTAAGGATGTGGATCTATGTACCCATACTCCTAAGAATTTCAAACAACATATACAAGTATACCAAAAGGACAAAAGGAAGTAGAATATATTGTTGACTTATAAAACATAGATAGCTCATGTAATTAAGTAACTAATCTATTGAAGTATTTGAATATATGATAGAGTAGATTCACTTATGCAGTCAAATCAGATAAATGTCTCATGAATAGAAAATATCATAGAAATTAAGTTGTGATCTAACATCCCCACCCTGTGGAACTGAATGACATATGAGCTCAAAGCAAACAAAGTTAGAAAAAATTTTCAGATGCCAATAAGACCAGAACATATCAAAAGCAAGATTAAGTCGAGCAATAAAAAAAAAAAAGCTTGAAATGAATTAAAAAAACATACACAGAAAGATTGCGAAATGGAAAATGATAGAATTTGATGATATTTTTCCCAAAAAAAAAAAAAAAAGGAAACATTGAAGCACTGCAGCATCATATAATTTTCAAGCTACACCAAGAAATTGACACAAAGCAAAATAAATGGGATCTAAAAAAAAGAGTATCATTAAAATCCAAAAAGAAAAACAGTCACCCAGATAAAGTATAATTTTATTAGAAAGACTATTAAACGCTACAACTGGATGGCTCAACACCCTCTAACACCATGCAGTAACTGAAACCATGAACAATTACAAGAAATTCATTTTGCAATTTCTTTTAATGCTAGGAAAAAAAAACATTATTGTATATTATCAATGTCACTGACACAGCGTCTGAATTATTTTTTAATTGATACAAAATATTAACGTCTATTTAATTACTTTTAATGCCAAAATGCTTAAAAGAAGTACTCTTGATAGTATTAAAAATGTTTATTTATACCTAGGGAAAAAATCTAATTTTACCAAAAATTAAATAAAAAGATACAGCAACCATACTTAACCTTAGTTTTTATTTAATTCTGGAAAACAAGGTCTGTTTTCCACAATTAAAGAGGGCCTAAGGATTTCATTGTCTTTTCTTAATAGATTCATAGTCTCCTATATGAGTCTCCTTGTGCAAAAGGGTCAGCAGCCTAATGGTTTCTTCATCAAGATATTTTAGCCTCTTCATTTATTTAACAACAAAATAAAAATAAAATGAAATGTATCAGTATTTATGAATATTAAAATGAACAGAAAGAGACATGCAAACAATCTGAACAAATACAAATTGATCAACTCCACTAAACCCACCTTATTTGCCCACATAAGGCCACACGCATTACAGAGAGTTCTAGGACCAGCTGGCCCTCGACGCATTGCTGGAGTGGCCTTCTCACTAATCCCACAGTGTTGACATCTACGTAAACTATAAAAAATGCAGAAAAGCATTACTGAGCAAGAATGAAGAATTAGCATTAAAAAATGACAAGATAAGACCAAGCAGCATGTCAGCTTTATATGAGCTATAATTTAAAAATTAAGCGTGCATTAGGGGCTGACATAAACGATTGCCTGATCGAGAAGTTTAACTTACATAGATTCAGAACGAGGAGTGCCATTGTTTGGTTCCCAGTTGCTGCCAGCATCTGTGTTGTAACAATCCTTGAATGATGCAAATTGCCCATTCTTTCGGTGCATTCTACCAGAACGGTTAGCGTGCATGATTAATGATTGTTTCAGAAGTTCATGATGATGACAAAACCAAAAAGAAGAACAAGAATAAGAAACCTAGAATTAAATGGACTCCTGTGGAAACAAATTCACAAGTGCATGCATATATCTGTTTGTTGCTGGTCTCTGAGTGTGTGTGTGGCTGGGAGAGCGACTAGGAGAGACACACATACACACACACTCTCTCTCTCACAGAGATCAAGGGAAACTTAGGATTCAGCATAAGAAAATGTAACCCTTCTCCTTGCAACTTCACTGTGGAGATTTTATACAGTGACAAGGGAAAGCATATTGAGTCTTTTGAAGAACTCAAAGAGCTGAAAGGATAGGTGCACTAATTTCTAAAATACAGTAGAATGACCTAACAATATAACCCCAGTTCTTGTTGAAGAAGCCAATTATTCAAGCCTCTAGTTTTAGTAGAATGCACAAATTCAACAATCACAAAAACCACAAGTAAATGATGTCCAGAGAGGAACCTAACAGTAATTTCAAGACTCAAAAAAGAAATTCAGGACATGAGTAGTTTGTAAACCCAGGACAGGAATTTCTACAATTTAATGAATAGAACTGTTGAACATATTTTTTGTTCAAGGTAGGTTTGTGCCATGTGCTGTGTGTGATCTAAGTACATAATCAAATGCCTAGAGAAGACTTACCATGATCCTACGAACAGAAGGAGCTTAAGAATGAAGAAGCCAAGGAAAAAAAAAAAAAAGGGAAATCTAACAGCACAGAAAAACACAGATAAAATGTTGAAAGAAGTTCTGAAAGCACGTCTTTGTAATGTTTCAGCCACAATTATGAAGTAATTATTTTCTTTCTCTGACAATAGCCTGTTCATCACTCTATTCCTCTTCGCTAACAGCCCTTCCCACCCCCACCCAAAAAAAAAAAAAAAAACAACTCTCTGGCCAAGAAAAGAAAGAAAAGTTATCACAATCTCTTCAGCAGCAATTCCTAAGCACAAAATTTTCATCAGAAACTTGTTCACCTGGTGCGTGCTTATTGCTTTTCTGTATTCTTGAAATAACAGACAGTAATACATTCCTTATTGCCAATTCAAAACCATTAGAATATTCCACTTCAAATCTTGCTCCTTTTCAATTTCTTAGAAGATATATGTTCACTTAACCAAAGTCTTAAACCTCATAAGTCTCAAAGCACCTCAAACAGGGCAATGATGTATTGTACTGGTGCTAATTCTCTAAAAATTCAACATGCATAGAACCATGCCTATTTTCCTGTCAAGCATTAGAAGAGAGGCACAGAGATTTAAAGGTCCAACCACTGAAATTCTAATAAATGAAGGGGGATATATAGAATGATTTGGCATCCTACCTCTGGGCAACTTCTTTCCGGCAATTGTACCGGATTTTTTTCTCAAAGCATCTCTCTTTCCGTTTCTCACGGAACCTTGCCAAGGAGGCATATCTTCGAGAAAATTTTGATCCTCGTGAAGCATCAGCTACACTCTGAAACATATAGTAAAAATCACCAGACAGTTACAGATAAATCCACCAAACACATTTTCACAAAACAGGGTGTTAATATTACATGATATACTTCAGGGTTCTGTTGTAGCAAAAAATCAGAACTTGGCACCGTAGCAGGTGTATCAGCCCCTCCTAGAAGTAACAACACTGCTTGGACCTGTCACATGACTCCAGTCAATCAAAGGTGCAAAAAGGCGCATGAGGAGACTCCCATGCCCTGGCCACAATTTGCATTAAAACTTTAACAGAGGATGAGAAAAATAAACAATAGATCGTCAATAAATTTTGTGAGAGAGAGAGAGAGATGGCACTAAACCTGGCAAAATTTACAAGTTTGGATCAGGCTAAAAAAAATGATCATAAGAATATATTTATATCCCAACCAATACACCTCAAATGAAAAAAAGTATTATAGGTTGCACGTCCTTAGTGCCATTTTGAATTCCAGGAAAAAAATATGTAAAAGAAGTTTAAAACTCAAATACTGGAGTTTCACAATAAAGTGAAGAACAAGGACCAAACCCAAGTTCTTCTTCTAGTACTCATCTGCTAATTTGATACAAACTATAAACTGAACAACCCAGTGCCCCACACACCAACCCGTTCTACAAAAATCACCCAACACTCAGAATTTTATTTCCCTCAGCATTCCCTCCTCTTTCCAAACAAACTACAAACGCAACCCAACCCATCCCCCCCACCCACCCCCATTTCAATTCCAATCCCAACACAAGCAAGTCCACCTTAAGGTGTTCTTTACCACCATTTTTACCACATCAAACCAACAATTAAAACCGAAAATCATCTCAACTTCCCTTCCACCATTACCATTAACAACAAACGCCAAAAACAATCAAAACCCAGACCAGATTCAGTCAAACCAACTCAAACTCAAAAAAATCGTTCTCATACACATACACTATATTCATGTTTTTAACTACTTAATGCCTAATCTACCACACAAAACAATAATTAAAATCCCTTCCACAAGTATCATCAATAACAACAAACAGCAAAAACAATTAAAATCCAAATTAAATCCAACAAAATCCAACTCATACAATCAACATGCACACATACATAATATACAATACATGCATGCTTTAAACTACTAAAAGCCTAACCTTCTGGGGTGTAACAGCAGGGAAAACATAAACCTCGCCTTCAAAGGCGATAGTGAGCTCACTAGTCCTACTGGATTGAGAACCTATAACACTAATATTACTATTACTACTACCACTGTTATTGCTCTTATTATAATCAATCCAACTCATTTGCGCCGCTTCTTCTTCTACTCCATTTATCATCCTCTCTTCCTCTCCATCAAATCCCCCTTCTCCTCCTCCTCCATCGTCTTCCTCGTCGATCTGCACCATCCCCCGATCATCCTCCTCAGCGTGCGGCGGCGGCGGATACAGTCTCTCCATTCTCCAAACTCAAAACTGCATCAACCACTCTCTCTCTTTCTTTCTCTCTCGCTTTCTTAGAAACTATTTATTGTTGCTACTAAATTGATTAGCAAAATTGCAGCTTATTATATTAATATTATGTGACTTGAATAAATGGGCGAAAGGAAATTAAAAATGGTTATTTTATGAAGAAGAAATGGACCAAATAAGCTCAGAAAGAAAGAAAGAGATCATTCTTTAGATAATTTTAAATAAATTGTTTTTTGCTCCCACTTGTGATATTTATTTGAATATGAACTGTTGTTCAAGAAAAAAAAAATTCTGAACTTCAACCTTTTTTTTTTTTTTTTGCATGTTCAAGTTAATCTCATGTATGGAACAGTAACAAAATTTATCAGTTTTTACAGAATTCACTCTAATTTTACTTTTTTAAAAATAATAACATGCAAAATAAAAATATTATATTGCATATATTTTAGGATAAGATATTTCAAAATATCATGTGAAAGAATATCATACAAGTTGACCTCGGATAGTCAATTATTAATAATTTCTAGCTACTTTCTTTTTCTCTCTAATTTTTTTCTCTCTTAATTTAGATTATTGTCAATCTTAAAGCCGGTAGTAGACACACGATTTTATTTTTATTTGCTAATTTTTAAATCAATATAAATTTGCTTTTGTTAGTGTTCTTATTTACTTATTCTATTTTTAATTTGAGTTTTTATTTTTCTTTTATAAGTATTATTTTTTTCTATGTAAAATTATTATTATTCTTTTATAGGATTTATGGTAAAATTTTCACTCATAATAATTGATTATATATTTTATACTCATAAATCAAGCATACTTAAAGACATGAATATCAAGTCATAATTTAGTATTACCAAGTAAAGTGTGTTTATCACAATAATACGAAGTGGGAGTGGGCATAGTTCAATTCAAGTCAAAGATTATAAATGTTCAAAATCAAATTAAAATTCTAAAGATTTTGAAAATAGAGAATTGATATCGTCTTGAGTTTTCTATTCAGTTCAATTTGATTCTATACAAATTCATCATGGTTTAGTTCAATTTTTTTATTCTTTTAAGGTGATAAGATTCAATTCGGTACTGATTCAGATATTCAATTATTTAATTTATTAAAATTAATATTTTAATCTTTAATCTTTAAAAATTAAAATAAAATGAATTTCACATTTTTTACTTTTGATCATTTAAAAACTAAAATAAACAAATAATAGTTTAACAAAAAATAATTAATAGCTTAGATATTGAATATTAAATTATTGTTAATATTTATTACTAATTTACTAATAATAAATAAATAATCTAATTCTTAATTATTATAAATAATAATTGTTAATATTATACACTTTTATTTTTAAACTTCTCAAGTAATTTCACAAATTAATAATTAATAACTTATATATTAGTTATTAAATTGAAAATTATTATTAATGTTTACTACTAATTTACAATTAATAACTAATATATAGTCTAATTATTAGTCATTATGGATAGATATTAGTTAAATAAATTAAATTAATATATATATATATATATATATATATATATATGATTCAGCTTGACACAATTACATAGTTCTTAGTTTATCTTATATAAAATCTTAAATATCATCTCAATTAAAAACTTGACAAGGTTTAGTTCATATATTTTATTGAAATTGAAACTTTTCGATTTTGGTTTGATCTAATTTAGTTACTCAATTTAACTCGAAATCTCTGAGTTTTATGTTCATCTCTAATACAAATATATTATTTTGTCAATATACATATATATTTACAAGTGAAAATTGTCATTTTTGAACTAAATCAGATATATTTGATGCCTATCATATATTTTATTGATACTTTTGTACTCTAGTTATATATATATATATATATATATATATATATATATATATATATATATATATATATATATATATATAT
>CATIWR010533788.1:0-20321 GCA_949677035.1 Omphalea diandra
CCCCCCCCCCCCCCCCCCCCCCCCCCCCCCCCCCCCCCCCCCCCCCCCCCCCCCCCCCCCCCCCCCCCCCCCCCCCCCCCCCCCCCCCCCCCCCCCCCCCCCCCCCCCCCCCCCCCCCCCGGCGTTGGGGAGGAGGAGGATTAAGCTCTTTCTAGGTAAGCATGATATATGATAAGTTGATAACCTATATTAAGTGACCTATATGTTTGAAATCTTATATTTTTGTGTAAGTATATTAATAATTTCATGTTAATGAATATGATACCATTATATACATGTTCACAAATAAATTAATGAATCAAAACAAAAAAAAAGGACAATTACTATAAACCTTCTAACCTTTGTCACATTTAACTAAGTCATCCTTTACATTTCAAAATTATGCTATAAACCCCTCACCTTTACCCCATTACTCTAGTACGTCGTTTTATTAATTTTTTTTTATTAAATTCATATGAAATATCAATAATATCCTTACTTTCATCTCAAATATTCATTTCATATCAACCACCAATAGAAAGAATCAACTTAAAAGCTTAAAAATAAAAACCTTATATGGATCATCCACTTGGAATAAACCATATTCACGAGCAATGATCATAAAGTTGTACTCATACAAATTTATGTTGTTAACCCTATCACTAAAATTGACATCAGAAATAGCACAAGTATCCACTCAAAATCAAATACCCACTTTACCAAACCCACCAAAACCCTTTCTTTCAAATGAATTAAGGAACAAAAAAACCATGTACAAAAACAATAAAAAGAATTAAATTTCCAGCATTAGTTCAATTCAGATATATCTTTTCCTTTAAATCCCAACATGATACCACCCTTTCCATTGTTGGTTCTTCCTCAACCAATTGTTGGTTCTTCAAATTTGCAATTATTAATTCCTACTTTTACTATACAATTTTATCTTTGGGGTAGGGTGAAAGCAAGTTCTAGATCTACTTTTACTGAATTAGCATACTTAGTCTTCTACCTTCGACTACTTAATCTACTATTGGATTGCTTGGTGTCTATAGCTTTTCTCCCGCTGCCCCAAGTAAGTAGCCTGGGAAAGATAAACTCCTTTGACTGATTCTCTATCTGCCACTCCACTCTCCTACAGTAGCTATTAGGGGAAAGCCATAGGATTGAAAGCTAATTTTATTGATTACCTATGCTTTCTTCCTTACCTCTCACTTGGTAATAAAAGATCATTTAAATACAATACAAGAAAAGAAGTAGCCACGTCTACTAAACTATTAAACTATCTACATTAAACCTTACTACAGTAGAATAAAAGGGAAAAGAAGAGCGCTCTTCTACACGATTTGCTTATTCGACATTGATGGAAGATATGACAAGAAGTTGGAACAACCTCAACGTGTAAAAACCAATGATGAAGATACCACATTAAGGTGTGTTAAAACTTAGGCTAATGAATTCCTAGCCATGTTCACCACTAATGTCTTACACCAATATAAGTCCCTGTTAAGACTTATCCTTAAAAGTTGGTTTGCAAAAGAGGCTTTAGTAATTCAAGTGTCCATTAGTATAATTGATTGGATCCTAATGCAAAATCTTATAAATTCATACAAATAAGGGGATAATTGAGAAAATTGATCATTGGGATAAAGACAAGTGAAATTTGTGAGCTTAGTTTTGGTGTTCTTGGATGAGGGTTAGGGTTGAAAGTTAAAGATGGAATTAGGGAAAATAAAAAGACAAAGATTAGATAAAAAGGATACTTATGATTATGGTGGTGGTTTTTTAGGGTATTTTTATCATTAAAATAAAATATAAAGTTTATTTTGACTAAATTCTTTATTGAATAACGATATATACTCATTTTTAATGATAGAAGTACTATTTAGTGTAACAAGACAATTGTTAGGTGGTTTATAATATAATTTTGAAACAAGAAAGATCATAATTTAATATGTGAAACATCAAGGGGACTTCAGTAATTATCCTATAAACATAACTAATTCAATTCAAGCAATACTACTCTAATTTATATGAAAAAAGGAAAATTAATCAATTTATTATCTACAAGAAAGTCTGATTCATATGAGTCATGAATATATTAACATGCTGAATGAAATTCCTCAAATTAGAAAATCACTCATTCCTCCTTTTACAAAATATAATTTTAATGAAAATAAATTTAAATATTATAAATCTAATAAATATTTATCATATAATATATATATATATATTAGATTAAATATTAAATAATATAATACTACAAAAAAAATGTTGATTTAGAGACAACATTTGCAACCACACAAATGTGGTCACTATTTAGCGACTACTTAATGACCACTTTACTACTATTTGATGTTGAGTTAATAGAAAATGAAAATAGCTACCACTTTACGACCAATTAGCGTTCATATCTGAGCCAAACATATAGAGACAACAGAAAGTGGTCTCTCAATGGTCACAAAATTTAGAGGGAAAATAAGGTGGGTGATTTAGCTACCATTTTGAGACCTCAAAGCAGTAGCACAATTTTCAACCATAAATATATAGTCGCTATATTTGGTGCCATAAGCTGAGGTGAAGTATAGCTATTTAGAGACCACAAAGTATGGTCTCTAAATAGTGGCCACAATATGTGGTCAGTAAAGTGTGTTTAAATCATCAAAGAATACTCACTAAAATGTGATAAAATCATCACAATTTAGTGAGACCCCAAAGCAGTAGCAAATTTTTCAACCATAAATACGTGGTCGTTATATTTGGCACCATAGGCTAATGTGAAGTATAACTATTTAGAGACCACAAAGTGTGGTCTCTAAATAGCAACCACAATATGTGGCCAGTAAAGTGTGTTTAAATTATCAAAGAATAGTCACTAAAATGTGATAAAATCATCACAATTTGGCGACCATAAGTTTATTGGTCGCTAAATGTGGTGGGAGTCATCACGTTTAGTGACCACAGACATTATGGTCATTAATTTAGGATATTTTTACCACATTTTAGCTACCACAAAGTTTAATGATAGCTAAAATGTGATTGAGCAATCAACTTAGTGACCACAGTGCTTGTGGTCGCTAAACATGATGACTCCCATCACATTTTAGCTATTGCTAAACTTAGCAGTAGCTAAAATATGAAAAAAATCATCATAATTTAGTGACCACACTTAATAGTCCCTAAATGTGATGCTTTTTTAATCACATTTTAGCTACCACTACGCTTAGTGGTAGCTAAAATGTGATGGAGTCATCATGTTTAGCAACTACAACGCTTACAGTCGCTAAATTAAGATCTAAATTTTTGTTATCACATTTTAGCTAAAATGTGATTAAATCACCACCCTTAGTGACCACCATAGTATTTGCTAAGACTATGGTTAATAAACACAACTCACCTTCTCATCACCTCACTTCACCTTAACCAAATGATCCCATCTTGGTCATCATCCTAACCAATATCAAACGTCATCGTCCCCATCAACATCTTATTTTAAGTCAGACAAACCCCAAATCTCCAAATTCTTAAATTCCTCAACTCTCCAATTTCTATCAAACTCAAAATTAGAAAAATCCCAAAATTTTCCAATTTTTATAAAACTACCAAATCCCTAAAATTTCATAAATTGAAAAGCAGTTGTTTTGAGTTCTCTATTGTTTCTTCTTCGATCTGTTGGTGTGAGTGAGTTTCTATTAATTCGAGCGAGGTGTGAGCCTGGTTTTATTGGTTCAAACGAGGAGCAAGCGTGGTTTTATTGGTTTGAGTGAGGTTCCTTTGAGCTAGTGTTTGGCTTCGAGCTATTATTTGCTTCTTCCAGCTTCTTCTGCTGTTTGCTTCTTCAAGCTTCTTCTGTTGTTTGCTTCTATCTCTTATTGTAACCATCAAGGTTAGATCATTACATTTTCTTATTCTTATGTGATTGGTACTCAAGTTCTATGTTAGCAATACCATATGTTAGGTTGGGATTTTATCTTTTAGGTTCTGAATAAATTTGGACTTTTCATGTAATGGAAGGCCTTGTGTTACAAAAATCTATTCATTTATTTTTCATTTTGTATTTTCCATAATTGGGATTCAAAGATTCATCCTAATAATCTCCTCAATAGCATTCTAGCAAAATTATTTTTTGGGTTAAATACTTTGACCCATTGAGTGTTGCCTTATTATACTACTTAGTCCCCCATTTTCTAAAATTATACTAAAATATTTATATATTTTACTTCTGTTATACTCTGTTACAATTTCTGCTAAATTTATATGAAAAATTTATAATACCCTTTATTTTCATTTGAATTTTTATTTTTTATCGACCATCAGGCCACGTTTAAACAATAAAAATCATAAACCAAATTCAAAACAACAACAAAAATTGAATTGAATCCAACAATCAAACAAAATCAAATTGAATTCAAATTTTCTTTTTTCAAAAAAAAAAACTGCAATATGTTAATAACGCAATCTATAATTTTTCAAACCAACAAAATTCACCAAACAACCCAGCTACATCACCATCGTGGAAGAGAAAGCCATTTTTCAAATGCATTCTTTTGTTAGTTTATTCTCTTTCTTTCCTTTCTTCATTTTAGAATCAAACCCATCAAACTAAGAATAACTCATCAACCTTGTCTTTCCTTTCATTGTTTGAAGTTAAACCAGACAATCAAAGCAATGAAATATAAAGTCAAAAAGCAAATTGGAAACTTGTCATTATATCCTAACAAATTTGGCATGACCTAAAAAGCCCTTTCACCTCTAACAAAATATTCAAAATCGAATCAAGTTTTCTCAATTTTTCTTCTTCATCATTGATGAGGGCAATGAAGAAGGATAAAAAATACCCAACAAATTTAGCAAAACTCAAACTCTGAAAGCAAATTCATACAAAACCTAGTCCTTTCAAGCTTCAACGACCAAATGCCATCATCTCAACCATAACCTAGATTGTTGTCCCTAGGCACCAAGAAGGGGGGTTGAATTGGTGAATAAAAAATTTAAAACAGAGATGAAGAGAAGAAGAAAGAATAGTGAAGACACAAGGATTTTATAGTGGTTCAGGTAAAACTATCCCTACGTCCACTCCCCAATCTCTCAATTGGGTATTTTACTAAATCAATGGTGTTTTTAAGCTCACACCCAACTTACTACAACTTGTGTTTTAATGGCTAACACACAACCTTACAACAAAGTGTTTTTTAGGCTAACACAAAATCTCACTCAAGTGTTTTAACAGGCTTACACTAAAACCTTTCTTGGAGTGTTTTTGTAGGCTAACACAAAACCTTACAATCTGGTGTTTAATGCTCACACCTAACACATGTTAAGAAGATGAAAAAAATGAGTAGTAAAGATTAAGAGCTTTCAATACTTGTAATAAATTTGTTAGCAACCTTTTTCATGGCTGTTTGGTGGGATATTTATAGCCAAACTTCATCAAAGAGACGTTGTAGATCATAGCTCATTAAATCTTTGAGACATGCTTGACAGATTCTGCATTTAATGCTTGTCAGGATCAATTCGCGGTTGCTACTGCCTTTCGCGGTAGCGAAATCCAAATTCTTCAAGAGAAACTCCGTTTGTTTCTAACGGCTAGTCCACGTGGCATCTTCTTATTAGTTCACTCGGAAAATATAGTCGTTGTCTTTCACCTACTTTCAAAAGTCGCGGTCGCGAGTTTTTCTTGCACCGGACGCGACAGACACCGCGATTTCAACTGCCAAAATTGTTAACTTTCTTCCACAAAAATCGCGATCACTACCAGCAGGATGTCTTCGCGATTTTTGACTTCCAACAATTTCATTGGACACTTGTCAGGCTGTGGTTGTGGACTTGCTTCCCTCTTGAATATCTTTGAAATTCGCGATCGCGACTCAGCCGAGACTTCTACCGCGAATTTATCTGTGTTAATTTGACCTTTCTCTTTTCGGGGATCGCGGCCGAGAATGACACTGCGATTTCGCCTGCTTGATTTTCAGCATGTCTTAACATGAATCGTGGTCGCGAATCTTTAGGTTGCGGTTGCGATTGCGATTTACATGTTACTTTGGAATTCATCAACTTCTTCATTTCTTCTTGAGGGATTGATTCAATTCTGCAACAACAACACTTATTTAAAATATTAGTGATGATCAATCTATTTTGTCAAGATAAAAAAAGGTTCTAAACCTATGATTGATTATCCTAATTCAACAGTTATGTATGGACTCATCGAGGGTTACGATTTTATGGTTTTTATGCCACGCGTAAACTTTTTATGGGACCACGCAATCATAATTATTGACGCATATTACTGCTCTTCTTAATACTTCTATACATATACATATTATCTAAACGCTTCTAAATCTCAAATGTGAGGGAAATTATCCTCTACAACTTGCCATAGAATGAATCAAACAAATTATAAATCTTTTGGGATATTAAAAAAATAATTAAAGACGATAAATTAGTTTTTAATCTTTAAATTATTATACAAACAGTATTATTAAATATTTTAAATTTTAAATTTAATAATACCGAAATCATCTCTAAAATTATAATATTTTTCAATTTAAATATTCATGAGAGAAAACGAACGACAGCCTGTATTTGACTCTGAACTTTTTATTAAAAATAAACAAAAAAGATTAGAGTGTGATTGGAATAATCATTGACACAATGTGAAAAGAATAATTTATTTAACGACCATTTGGCATAGCAAATTAGACCAACTACTATTTAAAACATTATAAATTGACCGTAAATAATTGACAACTTCAAATTGAGTACGTTCATCTCTCCAACTCATTTATACATAATCAGTTTGGTATTTAGGAAATTTTCTACGTAACTTGGAAATCAATATTTAAGACAAATTCACTATTCAATCTTTATATTCTAATTTAAGAGATTATAATATTTATTGAAGGAATCAGTTCTTTCCATTCTAAACGTCAATGATTAATATAGAAAAAAATAATGTACTTAATCGTATACATATTTCGTAATTAATTAATATATATAATTAATTACGCTTTTAATTTTATTTTTTAAATAAATAATATCAATGATTTATTTATTTAAAATTTTTAATATTTATTAAATTAATTGTTGCTTAAATAAGTTATTAAAATTTTTATACAAAAAATTATTAAAAACTAAAAAAATAAATAATTAAAAATAACTTTCACATTTATCTAATTTAAAAATAAATATTATTTATTTAATTATATATTTTATACAAATATTTCATTTTTATTTATCTTTTAAATATTATTTTAATTATAACTGTATAAAGAACGGCATATTAATTAATAAATATTATAATTTCATTGATATTTATAGTATATTTAAAATAATATACGCCACAGTTACAACACAAATTTGAGAAACGAAAATCGATCCACGAGGGAGAGGAGTTTCGCGATCTAATATCGTGGCAAATACACAATCAGCACTAGATAAACGGCGTGCGAGCCCCCACGTGGCAAGATTACGTTTACCATGAAGGTCAGCCAATCGCTATATAAATGTCCTATAAATAATGTCTCACCAATTGCTGTCCATCAAAATACATATCTTTCATCCTTCACATTTTTGTCAAGAAGAACAGTGAGACAGCAGAAACTGGTCATATGGCGGAGAAGAGCTTCAAGTACGTGATCCTTGGAGGTGGCGTAGCTGCCGTGAGTATCTCGACTGATTATTCCTTTCTAAAATGTTTTTGTTTAACGATCGATTTGTTGTTCAATGCTTTGTCGTTTCTCAATTTTTCGCTTGTAAAGATCTGAAAAGTTTATATTGTTGTGATTGAGGTTGATTTGCTGCGTTTTTGAACTTTGATTGTTGGTTATGCAGTTTTAGATTAATAATTAGCGGTAGTTCAATTGATTAACCATCATGCATAGCTGGCAAGAAGCTGGAGGAGAAAGGAAAAGGAAATTTTTTTTATCTTAGTGAAGTTTTTCTGGATTTTTGTAGCTTATATGATTGAATCAAAAGGTTGCAAGAATTAAGTGTTGTTTGGGTTATGTATTGGGGGACTTACTCGTACAGCAAAAATTGGAGAAATGAAAATGTTGAGTTATCCATATTTGTTATTGTTGCTGTTGATGATATGATGATAATATTTTCAGCATTAATTGGCTGAACATTTGAACCTAGGAAAATAGAAAGCATGAATATGCTCTGGTGATTCTTAATGAGATAAAAGGATCTTTCATTACCAAACCGAAAATGGGATTTCCAGTTTCACTGTATTGGATTCTGAAAAATTAAAAGTGCACTGTAAAATGGCGTTTTAATTTAGTAAAATAGTTTCTATACATAATGTTTGTTCTTATGTGCTAATTGAATGTGATGGTGGACTACTTTTTTGTTAATTCGTTGGAGACTCATTCATAATAAAATTTTCCTTGAACTGACTACGTGGTTTTTTTTCAAAAGAAAAAAATATTGCGTTATTCTGAGCTTTGCCTCTAACACTGTAGGGATATGCAGCAAGGGAGTTTGGCAAGCAAGGAGTTAAGCCAGGTGAATTGGCAATCATCTCCAAGGAGGCGGTATGCTTTTTACTGTCCTCAATCATATACTTACTGACATGTGCTACCAGATGCTATTTCTACTATTTCATTTGTCCGCTCACACAGGTCATCCATTGTTGTTGTTTTTTGCTGTTCCTGCAGGTGGCTCCTTATGAACGTCCTGCACTTAGCAAGGCCTATCTTTTCCCTGAGGGTAAATCATGTTTCCTGTTTATTGATAATGTGGAATAACTGTTTCTTTCTACTCCTACCCAGTAGACTTCAGTTAATCTTGGACTGGTACTGCTGTGTTCCTTTGCCATTTTCTGCATGATAGGTTTTTTCATCATTAGAGCTCTATTGCAGGAACTGCGAGGCTTCCAGGATTCCATGTCTGTGTTGGAAGTGGAGGGGAGAGGCTACTTCCTGAGTGGTACAAAGAGAAAGGTGCTAATATCTGAACATGTTCTATAATGTATGATAAATTTTGGGGTACAAGAATAAAAAAATTGCTGAAACAAATGAGTCCAATTTGTTGTTATTTATGTCATTCCTTCCTACATAATTTCTGCAAGTTTTGAGCAGGAGAATGCCAAATGTAACATTGGTCTCTCTGGGTTTGGTAATTGCAGGTATAGAATTGATCCTTAGCACAGAAATAGTGAAAGCAGATCTTGCTTCTAAGACACTCATAAGTGCAGCTGGAGAAACCTTCAAGTATCAAATTTTGATTATTGCTACTGGTTCCACTGTAAGATTTATATCCAATGGATTTTTCAACTAATCATACATGCTACCTATGAACATTGGCTGGCTTTCTTGCTTTGGCATAGGTTATTCGATTGTCAGATTTTGGTGTCCAAGGGGCTGATGCCAAAAATATCTTCTACTTGAGAGAGATTGATGATGCTGATAAGCTTGTAGAAGCTATTAAAGCAAAGAATAATGGAAAGGCTGTGGTTGTTGGAGGAGGGTATATTGGTCTTGAACTTAGTGCAGCACTGAGAATTAACAATCTTGATGTTAGCATGGTTTACCCTGAACCATGGTGCAGTAAGTGGATTAGTCTATTTACTAATTGTTAAGACAGCATAAGCAATGAAATGTTTTATCTCTTCTTGGATATATCGTTGGTCTTCTAACAAAAATAATGTCCTTCAGTGCCTCGCCTATTTACTGCTGATATAGCTGCTTTCTATGAGGGTTATTATGCTAATAAAGGAGTCAATATTATCAAGGGAACTGTTGCCGTTGGATTTACGGCTGATTCAAATGGAGAGGTAAATATTCAACCATGAATAGACTGAGAATTTTGGCAGTAGTATATTAAGTGGAATAGAAGTAGGCTGAATGGTGTTTTATGGTGCTCCTTTCAGGTTAAAGAAGTGAAACTTAAGGATGGTAGGGTGTTGGAAGCTGATATTGTTATCGTTGGTGTTGGTGGAAGGCCACTTACAACATTATTTAAAGGACAGGTTGCAGAGGAGAAAGGTGGAATAAAGGTTAGTGCAAGATTTTTCATAATGTGACAGCTATTGATTGGCAGTAAATATTCTTGGACACAACACATTTCCTAGCAACAGATTTTTAAAGAAATTGCTCGGATGCTTGAAAATTTATTCATTTATTTCTAATTTTTATGTTTTGCTTGACTACATTTAAAATTCAGCATTTTGTACTGCATCAATGATCAAATCCTAGAATCTTAACTAATGTATAGAACAACTTACTTAATTGCAGACTGATGCGTTTTTCAAAACAAGTGTTCCTGATGTGTATGCAGTTGGTGATGTTGCTACTTTTCCTTTGAAACTGTACAATGAACTGAGAAGAGTTGAACACGTCGACCATGCCCGCAAATCAGCGGAGCAGGCTGTGAAGGTATATTTGTTACTTTGATTTAGTCTCTGGAACCTATTTCATAATATTACACTAATTCCTATTTCGTGGTTCAACTGGAGGTTGCAACCAGAAGAAAGCTTTCTGGGATATCTGTTTCTTCTATGTAGTAGTGTCTGTGATATTAAGTGCATTTTATTTGTTCTTATTTTCATAGGCCATTAAATCAAGTGAGGAAGGGAAAACAATTGATGAGTATGATTACCTTCCATACTTCTACTCTCGTGCTTTTGATCTCTCCTGGCAATTCTATGGTGACAATGTTGGCGACACTGTAATCTTTGGGGATCATGATCCCAAATCACCGAAGGCAAAGTTCGGATCATACTGGATCAAAGATGGAAAGGTTGTTGGAGCTTTCCTGGAAGGTGGAAGTCCTGATGAAAACAAAGCCATTGCTAAAGTTGCAAGCGTCCAGCCATTTGTGGACAATTTGGAAAAGCTAACACAAGAAGGTCTTTCCTTTGCCTGTAAAATTTGAGTGTCTCCTCTAAAATACAGGATGGTCTTTCCATTGTCCGTCCTAATAGCTTTCAATTTGTATGGACACAGAGCTTCATGGGTTTTATTTTAGAATACTTTTCATTTTTGCATAAATTCTGGAATTTGCTTTAAATATGCTCATGTAGTTGTCATCTTATTCGGTGATGATATATAAAGTGCATACATGTTTGCGATTAATTTTTTTTTTCCCTAATCATGAATTAGACTTCTCTGTAGCGGTTTCTGCTTTATATTAACAGAACAGTTATCCAATTTAATAGTCATCGTTTATTCTAAATGATGTTTACAAAATCTTGTTTTTTCCCTATACAATTTGAGCCTACGAGGAAATATTTCTCGTTCACAGCATTTGTAATTCGTCCATCTTGATCTAGTCGATGACTTCTCTGTTCCATCGAGTTGTCATCACGATTGAAACCCCAATCCTGTCAAATTCTGAAAGAATGTCCCTCTCTAACAACTGTCAATATCAAAAGCGTCAGTTTTGGATGAACTTGCGTAATCCATGCTTTACCTAAAGTTCAGAGTTATCGGCTCCTAAAGATAGGAGAATCTCTTCTTAATGTTCTATACGGTAACAATGTAACAGGGACCGTTCAATAAAACCTTCACGTTTGGATAGTTGTTGGCGGGAAAATGAATTTTGTTTTCTTTCATTTATTTTTTTCCTTCATGTTTGGATAAAGAAGAGAAGAAAAAATTTTTATTTTTCTTATTTCAAAAATAAAATATGAAAAAATTTGTTATTTTATATATTTATTAATTTTACCCTTTAATTGATAAAATAAATAATATCTATTTACTAAAATAAATTAGAGAGAATTAAAAAATTAAACAAAAAAACCAATATTAAACATAACAAAGTCATTATTTTTTGAATTTATAACTGTCTAATTTTTCATGTTAACTAAGCACTATGAATTATTATTTCTGATTCTATGAATTGTTGATAAAGTGAAAAGAGTGTACAATTTTCATTAGAAAAACATTAAAAGATAAAACTATAAATTTATAATGAATAGTTAAAATTTGCATTCAATCCTTATACTTTCTGCATTTTAAAGAGAAAAAAAGTAAAAAATTATTTTCTTTTTTTTATTTTCTTCATTCTCAAATCGTGAAAAGTTATTATTATCTCTCATTTTCTATTTTTTTTTTTTACTTTCTCTGAGAAAATAAAGAAAGTAGAAACATTATTTTCTTTTTTAATTTTCTCTCATTCTCAAATAGTGAAAAGTTATAATTATCTCTTATTTTCTATTTTTATTTTATTCTCTTTTATTTTTATTCTTCCAAACATAAAAAAAAATCATTACTTAAGAAATATTCTTTTCATAATTAAAATAAATTGAAATAAAAAAAACCACCTAAATTGAGAGTCGAATGGTTTTCTTAAATTTTAATATTAAAAAGTTCAAAAATAGAAAGAAAAATATGCATAACAAATTCGCCTGTTAGATAGACAAACAGTTATCATATTTTGCCAATTCATAATACAATTTTCTATTTATATCCTTAATTATATTTAATGAGAAACTAAATGTACTTTATTAGTTTAATAATAATACTCTTAATTATATTTTATGAGAAATTAATGTACTTTATTGGTTTAATAATTAATGAGTAAATTAACAAATTTAATTATAATTAATAAAATAAATATATATTTTAAAACGTCCAAAAAATAATGGATAACTTTTTTTGAGATGAGAGAATAAATTTAAAAAATTAAAAGCAAAAAATCTAATAGACAAACAGATTTTTTTTTTTTGAAAAGGATAAATAAAAAGGGGTTGGTCTTATTTGAACGGAAATAGAAAGAAAAAGGGGAAAAAACTTGAGGGAGCCAGAGTTACGGGTGAGCAAAGCTGAACCGAAATCAAAAAATCAAATCGAATTAATCAATCTGATTTGATTTAATTCAGTTATTTTTATAATTCAATTTGGTTTGATTATTAATATTTAAGTTTTCAAATTTCAATTTTAGTTTGATTCATATGAATAAGAACTGAATAAATCAAATCAATCGAACTAAAATAAAACAAATAAGATTTTTTATAATTTTATAATAACCTTAAGAGTATTTATATATTTCATTCTACAACAAAAAAGCCCTGTATTCGCTTTAAGTTTTTGAGCCGTTTTTCATTCATTTGCGCTTCTTTTTCGTGTTCTTCTTTTACTTCTTCAATGATCCTTTTATTTTTATAAACATGAGCATTTTTTTTTTATTATTTTCATTTCCTCTCTGCTCATCATCCTCAAGTAGAGGAGAGAACAATGGCGACTTTTGATATAATAATAAAATTGAAAGAAAAGAGCGGATAAATAATAAAAACAAGACTCATGTAATAACAAAATTAAAATGACTTTCTTTATTTAGATATATCAAAGAAATGAATTTTGATGTAATTAACAAAAAAAATTCAATCTTTGAGTCCCATTTAAATTTATTTTAGAGAAAAAAAAAATGAACCAATTTTTGAGAAAACATGAGCAGAGGATATTCTTATATAGAACGATTAAAAGAATGGAGTGGAGACATTCAGCTGTAAGGAAGGATTTTTCTTATTTTTCAAAACATAAATTTTTCATAAATTTGTATTAATATGTTATAATTAATATATTTTAATTTGTTTAATTAGAAATTTAGAGTAATTTTAAGATAAATTTTGGTGCAAATTGAATTTTGAGATTAATATTTTTATTAATTTATTTAGATTGCTCTTATTAATAATTTAAGATTAATTTTATAATTATATTATTAACTTTTCCATTAATAGATCATTTGTTAATTTTTTTCATGTAATCTTCTAAATTCTTGTTTAGTTATATGAATTTTTTAGTTAATTGTGTTAGTAATTTGAAATTCAAACTGAATAATGTTTTGCAGCATCCAATGCTGTTCCTCAGTTTTTCAATCTATTTGCAAAACCAAATTTAAAAACCGAATCAAAACTCAATTTTTTTATTCAATTTTATCGAATTTAATATATATTTCAATTTGATTTGATTAATTTCCTAAAATATTTTAATTTATTTGATTTTAATTTTTAATTCAATTTTCGATTTATTTGATTTTATTTTTTTCAATTCTATTTAAACCAAACCGATTGAATTTCCAGTCCCAGACAAAGCCCCTCCCCCACAAACCGCGGGTCCGCCACCGTTCAGAATTATATCATCTTGAAACATATCATATAATCCTATTGGCAGCAAAACCGAAAACCTGAACAATCTAAGACCAATAATCTATCATTAAAATAAAAGGCTCGAGCTCAAACATCGCACCCGATTCAAAATGATTCAAGAAACAATCTCAACTATCAAAATATACGACTCCAGAACTACACCAATCTGTCACACAATTTTGATGCCTAGTTAAAAGCTCTAAATCAGGATGAAGGGTATCGTGTGATGAGGTAACCGAACCAACTCTTTAGTGAAAGAGACTGAAGCCCATATCCTGCAACCAAGGAAACAGGTTATAACTCAAATAGAAAATAAACACAATCTAATTGCAACAACCAAGTCAAGTGAAATAAAATAGGAGTTCATTCCCAGTATCTCAGCATTTTTGTAACAAGACTGCTAATCTTCGTGTCCATGGATATGATAAGTAATAAATTTGAACATGTAAAACTCTCAATCTTAAAGTGTTGTGCCTTACTGTTTAATCTTAGACAACTTAATCTAAAATTAAGGAAACATCTAACAAAATTAATACAGAGGAAAGGGGGGTGGGTCTCAAATCATTATTGTTTAACTTTATTTTTTCAGGTGAAATTTCCAAAGCAAGTAACTAACCCTTCAGTTAAACATTTAAATTTACGTTGAGTGATGCATATTCTTAATTGGAAACAAACATCTAAAAAATACTGCTTTAAATTCAATACTCCCGAGCAAAGGCTTACATCATCAGACTCCTCTCTCTTCCACCTTTTCCTCCTTCTTTGCCTCAGCTGCAGCTGGAGCTGCGGCAGCAGCAGCACCACCGCTAGCTGCAGAAGTTGCAACAGCAACACCACCACCACCTGAAGCCACTGATGCCAATTTTTCCCGACTGGCAGCAATAAGCTCAGTTATATCCTTACCCTCAAGTTGTGAAAGAAGAAATCCATTCTTTTTATCATCAGCATCAGCTCCAACTGCACACACCACGACATTTTAACACATTACAATATCCATTTTCTTTGAATGAAGGGAAGTTGTAAACACATAAGTGAAACAAAAGTAAGAAAACATCACCAAATGATAGTTACTAAAATTCTTAATTTTTGCCATATGCAGCATAAACAAAAAATCAAGCATAGATCAACCTATCCCAAAATTCTTCCAAATTTTATTTCTTGGAATAAAAACATTTTTCATATCATATGATTATACTCATGGGTTAATCCATACACACTAATGCGACCCCGAAAAAAGAAAAAAAAAAAAAAAAAAAAAAGAAAACCAACATTTCATACAAGACAAGGTGTCCAATATATTACCCAGTAGATCATAAAGCTCAAATTAACCAAAAATTGGATCTTTAAAGGTGCATGGCTTATATTAAATATATTTCATATCGTGTTGATTAATATAACACTTGCGGGTTATATCCATATATCAGTGCAAGCAACTCCAAAAACACAACAATGCCATATAAGATAACATGGCAAACGCATTACCCATTACACCATAAAGCTCAAATTAACAAAAAAAAATCTTTTCACATCATATGATAAATATAACTCCTGTGAGTTATTTTTGAGAAGAATGCATTCACAAAAAAATATATACATCTTCTCATCAATTCCCAAGACTAGGAAAGACAACCCTTGAGTTTAGCCAACCAATGTTGGACAAATCACTAGCATGTTGTGGAGATTATCTCTATCCAAATCAAACTATTATTTTGTAAATATAAAAGGTGCAGCCATAACAACAGTAGATATCTTAAACTCTCACTTTCTACTCTCTCAAATCTTTCTAGTTTATTCTCTCAAAATTCTATTTACTAATTTAAGCATGACAGCGATTTTGTACACCCTAATCATCTCTTGCTTATACTTTTTCTTGTGCATGTTAGTTATAACAAGTTTTATAGATCAAAGACCATCAATATCTTTTTTTTTTTTCCTTAGTCTTTGACTATGTCCTATTTTTTAAAAATATATTTTTTTCTTAGAAAATATTTTCATTTCTCTTAATATGACATATGAAAGTAATTCTTTAAAAAAAAAAAAAATTTCTGGACTCACTATACCTAGAGGCTATAGGATCTTGATCCATATGTACCCAACCGCTTTCATTAATATAAATGAAGGGAACACGTCTTCTCTTCTTGTCTACATGCGACTTGTGGTTTAAACGTTTAAATCAACTTATTGCCTATTTATTTTATGGACTATTTTTGGCAAGGGTTCCTTCATTTTATTTTTGTTTATTAGAGATACAAATTATTTTTGGGTCATCACTTATAGATTTTTTTTTTTTTTTGAGAAATGTCATCACTTATAGATTTAAAGTTTATAGATTAGATGGTTCTTGACATGCTATACAATTATGTCTAAAGGTGGTTGTGTTTGGCCAGCTTTATGCCAATGAACTTTAATTTAAATTAAATTTCCATATAAGGCAAAATAAGTTTGTGCTTCTCCACGCTTTAAGGTTGAATTTTACTGGTATGTATTAATAATGATATGAAATTGGTTTTCAATAATGTGCTAGAGAGAAAGTAATGAATGATAATAATAAACATAATTTTTTTAAAAAAAATTGAAATTTTATATAGTTTATCAATATTCTATATGATTTGCTCATTTTTTTTGAACAATTTTTATAAATTAAAATTATCAAATGTGATAGATAACTTACATATTCGAGAAGTCACAAAAAATTTGTGTGTAATATTTTGAATTATATGTGCAATTTATTTATTATTTTATAATAAAATTTATCATTAATTTTAATATTTTAAAAAATAAAAATAATCTAAAATAATAATTTATATAATCGTATGAAATTATTATTTAATATTATAAAATTTAAAACAAAAGATTTAATGATAAAATAATAATGAAATAATATTATCATTAAGTTTTCTTATCACTTATCACTATTTTTCTGGTATATAAAATTTTTAAGCTTATCTATAATTTATTTGGTATTTTATGTAAAATCTTTTGTTGCTTTAGACAATATTTTCCAGCTTAAAAATTATTTAATGTGATAAATAAATTGCACAAATAAATAAAATATTGCTTGTATTTTGTAAAAAAAATTTACAAATAAATATTACTTAAAATTTTAAATTATGTGTGTAATTTACTTATTATCTTATGAAAATTTTTACTACTATTTGATATTTCTCAAAAATTATAGTATTATATTACAACATTGTTGGTACTATTGTGGTGTTTACCCTCTTTTAAGTTTATTGGATTTTTACAGAATTTTATGATTTTATTAGATCGTGTGGTGTTACTGTGATGAGCGCGTGTGTTAACATTTGTCAAAAAAAAAAAAAAAAAAGTTTATTGGACTTTTACACGAGAAGGCATATTAGAAGATAAATTATGTTTGAACTTTCAAGGGCATATTTAAGTTTTCAGATTGGGTGAATTTCCACCATGTTTTTATTTTTTTCTTTCCAGAACGGTGTCAGTAGCAATCACTGGCTTGAAAATTCTCTAGTTTTTCTTTTAATTTTAGTGATATTATATTTAGCAATTATAAATATATAAAGAAATTTTCACTAACAAATGTCAAGATGAAAATGAAAATGAACTTTTAATAATATTTGATATAATATAATTGATTATAATATAGTAAAATAAAGCAAAATTTTTTTTTTTAGGAATAATGAAAATTTTTTATTTTTAATAGTTATATGTTATCTAAACAAATATTCTCATGGTATAAAGTATTAATATAAAATCAATCTTCAATACAATTAAAAACTTTAAATTGACTCAACTATGAAATTACAGTTTTATTTTTGGGTTAAATACCATGATCTATCTAGATTTTGCCCTATTATACTATTTAGTCTTTTATTTTTAAAAATTATACTAAAAGATTCATATATTTTGGTTCTGTCAATTTTTTCATCTTCCTATAAAATTTTCTATTAAATTAATCTAAAATAACTATAATGTCTTTAATTCTACATCTTACCAACCAACCTTTAGTTTTCTTATCTTATTCCACAATCATCTCAAGAATCAAACAAATTCAACAAAAATGAAATTAATCAATATCGAAATCACTAATCAAACAAAATCCTCTATCATCCATCATGTTCTTAATTTTTTCTTCTTCATCATCCATGAAAATAGCAAAGACAGATCTGAAAATCAAAGAAATTTCCTTCAGTTATCCATCTAAAATCCAAAAATGCTTTGCACTCTTCTTGAAAGCAAGAGATGACAATCAAAAAAACCTAAAAAAGTAACAAAAAATAATCCAAAATCCATCTCACTTTCTCTGTGATTTAAGAACAAAGAATCATTAAGAATAAAATATCTAGTTTT
Organism: Omphalea diandra; assembly: GCA_949677035.1. NCBI lineage: Eukaryota > Viridiplantae > Streptophyta > Magnoliopsida > Malpighiales > Euphorbiaceae > Omphalea > Omphalea diandra. The sequence continues at coordinate 18,395 of CATIWR010533788.1, forward strand.
GTTCTTATAAAGAACCATCAACTCCAGATTATCAAGTCAACAAATTGATAAGGACGATGTGTGGATGAAGATCGACTTGTGGTTTTGAATGATGGGAAGGTGAAATCGTCAAAATCACAAGAGATCGACAACCTCTTCTTCCTTTCGTTCAAGTTCCTCCAACGCTATCAATCTCAATGGTGAGACTGGAAAATTGGACTCCTTCAATGCCTGATAGTGAGCTTGGTTCTTCTGATGTTGAATTCATAATTGATTTTGGATTTTTTTGATGGTTTTGAAGGATGAAACAACAAAAAACACTGGGTTTGTTATTATAATAAGGAGAGTAAAGTTTTAAATTCTAAAAAATTGTAATAGAGAAAATTAAAGCATTCCAGCATATTGAAAAAGGGTATTTTTGAAATTTAAAAAATTGAAATTCAATTGTTGACTTTTTAAATTTTGACTCATGAAAATTATGTTAAAAATTGACAGAAGAACGAAGTAATTTAACAAAACAAAATTAATGAATGATTTAAGATAATTTTTGAAAGTGAGACTAAATAACATAATAGGGTAAAACGTAGAGAGACGTAGTATTTGAATATTTTTATTATAATTTTTTTCAATAACTTTGAATCTTATCAATTGTGAATATTTATGCTAAATATTGTGTTATATTATGATGTGAACTAAAATTTATATAGTATATAATAATGTATTTAAAAGATAATATCTAATTATACATTATTATATACTACTAAATAATTAATTTTAAATTATCAAACATTCTATAAAGAAAATATAAACCAAATAAAATACGATAAAATTACATATTTTATTAGAAAAATAAAAAATTAAAGAAAAAGAATTTGTCTCTAATAAAATATTATAATAATAGTTCCAAATCATTAAAAAGAGAAAATTTATTTTCAGAAAAAAAAATAAAGAGACATCTGGAATTAAGTGAAACTCTAGTTGGTCTTTCTAAAATGAAGAGAATTGAGAGCCACAAGTCATAGTGGTGGTATTTGATTCCCCATCAATTTATTTTACCCTACCAAATTCCAACAGAAGTATACATAATTAGATTATATAGTAGATGATGTATTGGATAGTATTTGGAACTTTGTTCTCATAATATTGAACTTTAAATAGAGTGAATTGCTAGGGCAACATTATCCCCTTATATGAATCTCTTGAATATTTATATGAATCTTATTTGAATATTTATTGAGGAAAAAAAATCAATGAGGCAAAGTGACATTGTGTTATTATCTTACTCCTATGATGAACAGTAAAGTTAGGGATTGTTTGATAACACAATTCAACACTTAAAATTAATATTTTAAATATTTCATTTTTTAAATTTATTTTATAATTTTATTTATCAATTACTGAAAAAAGTTTAGTTCAATTAGAATTTTCTTAAAATAATAAGTTAAATTTTTAACTTAAAATTATCAGTTAACAATTTAGTCAACAAATACTAAAATATTTTTAATAATATGATCTATATACTCTTTTGAACTCAACAAACTCTCTTTTGAAAATAAAATTCATTTAATATATATTCAATAATTATAATAATCTAATATATTAATTAGATTCAACTCTTAATTTTCAGTTTATACTAAACAACTATATAATTAAAAACTTTCAGTATTTAAATCATTTATTATTTTAAATTTAACTTTTGAATTTTTAACACTTAATTTTTTATTTTACCAAATATCAGTTCAATTTATAAATAGTCTATTGCACAAGTGTCATCAGTCATGTCCAACGCGGAAATGACAATTTTCCTAGGTATTTTATGTCCATTGTGATAATCTCCAAGTGCTATGGATATTCATGGTGAGTTTTCCATTTTTCTTTTTATCATAAAAAGAGAACTTCACGCTAATATATATATATATATATATATATATATATATATATATATATA
>CATIWR010533830.1:0-18487 GCA_949677035.1 Omphalea diandra
TTTTAAATACTAAACTCCAAATCAATTAATTAAAAAATTTTATTCTTTTATTTTTTTTAACTATACCCCCCCCCCCCCCCCCCCCCCCCCCCCCCCCCCCCCCCAACGCTAGAATTCCTATATACTTGTCAGCTAAACTCATCTGTTTCATGCCAAGATACACTTGAACACTATCTTTATTAGCTTGAGATACTAATTTGCCAAACACTACACTTGACTTAGCAAAGCTAAATAACTGCCTTGAAGCCTCTTGGAACCTAAGAAGCAAATTTTTAACACTCATAGCTTAATTGAGGATGGCATATACACACAATAGGGTATCATTAACAAAAATAAGGTGAGATAGGGGAGACATCTCTTATTAATCTTCACCTCTCTAATTAGATTTAAAGAAACAACATGCTTCAAATATGCAGAGAAAAGCATTAGTAAGAAACAAAAAGAGATATAAGGATAGAGGATCCCCTTGCCTCAACCCTTTAAAAGGTTTAAAATGAGATGTGAGACCCTATTGAAAGTCAAAGCATATAATATAGTAGAAACACATTACATAAGAACGTGAATAAAACTTAGATAAAACCTAATCCTATGCAAGATGTTTTGAAGAAAATTATAGTTACAAGATGTTTTGGAGAAAATTCTAGTTAACTCTATCATAAGCATTGGATATATCTAATTTGATAGCCATCTTAGCATTCTTATGAGAAGTGGGCTTTTAAAGATTATGAAAAAAATTGTATGCAATCAAGATATTTCTTTAATATCTCTGCCTAGCATAAAAGCTTATTAGTGTTCTTCCACAAGATTAGACAAGAAAGGCCTCAATCTATGAAATAATATCTTATCCACAATTTTATAATTAACATTGCATAGACTAATGGGTCTATACTGGTCAATGGTTTCAGGGTTCGTAACTTTGGGGACTAAGGCAATGTTAGTCTAATTGAGTTGCTTAAGCAAAAATTTAGAGGGAAAGAGTTGGCTAATAACCTGATATATATCCTCTTTTAGTGGGGTGTATTGGATTAGGAGAATTAAGTATTTTTATGGACTTTAAAAGTTAATGAGTATTCAATAATGACTTAAAGAATCCTTAAAAGTCAAGAGGTATTTAATAAAGATTTTTAAAGACTTTAAAAAAGTTTATAAAAATCAAGGAGTATTCAATAAAAGACTTTTAAAGATTTTAAAAAAGTTTATAAAAATCCAGGTGTATTAAATTATGATTTTTATAAAGTTCATAAAAGTTTATAATTTATGTAAAGTCCATAAAAGTTAACTGGTATTTAAAAAGTCATTAACTTTTAAAAGTAATAGATTTTTGTAGACTTTGGATGACTTTTTAGTATAAAATAGCTAAAAAATTATTTTTCACACTCTCTTAAGATTTCTTAAGACTTTTATAAACTTTAATACCTTTATGACTCTTTTAAGTGAATTGACTTTTATAAAGTTTAAAGATTTTTTAATGATTTTTATGGAGTTTGTAAATTTATGAATGACTTTTAAAAACTTTATTTTTAAAGTCTACAAAAGTCTTGAGAAATTTTGAGAGAATATGAAAGAGAATTTTTATAATATTTTGTACTAAAAAGTCATCCAAAATTTATAAAAGTCTATCACTTTTAAAAGTCAATGGTTTTTTTAATACCATTTAATTTTTATAGACTTTATAAAAGTTGTAATTAAATATACCTGAATTACAACTTTATAAGACCTTTTTATATACCTTTTTAAAGTTTTTAAAAGTCTTTATTAAATACTTCCTAATATTTAGACTTTTTTAAAATCTTTAAAAGTTTTTATTAAATACCTTTTGACTTTTGAGGATTCTTTAAAAGTCATTATGGAATATCACTTAATTTGCAAAGTTCACAAAAATCTTTAATTCTCCAAATCCAACACACCGTATTAAAGGTCATTCATAAATTTATGAACCCCATAAAATTATTAAAAAATCTATAAACTCTACGAAAGTCATTCAATATAAAAAGTCTTTGAAAGTATTAAATACACCCTCATTAGCATCTCTTAGTGTTTTTTATAAAAGATGGCAAGGAAACCATCAGGTCCTGGAGACCTAAAACCACCAAGGCCAAACACTGCAACTTTAACCTCTTCAATAAAATAGGCTTGTGCAAAGACACTTTCACCTCATCAGAAACTACAGGATGAATGCAATTTAATACATCTTGCTTCTCCCTTATTCGTGCAATAGTATAAAGCTTTTGAAAATGAGAAAGAATGTGTAGTTCAATTTCCTACTAGTTAGATAGCTAACCCTCAGTTAGTTCTCAAGGATAGGATTTTGTTGGCTCTTCTTTTATTGACAGCATTGGCATGGAAAAAGGAATTGTTTCTATTCCCGTACCTGAGCCACTAAATCTCTGATCTTTAATGCCAATATAATTCCTCTTTCTCTAGCTTAGCTACTAGCTCTTGCTTTTATTCCAACTCATCTCCTTTTGGTTCTTACAAGTCCTCAACTAGGCCAAAATCTCATTAATTTGATGCTTGGAGTTGCCTACCTCAACAAAGTGCCACTTCCACAATCTATTGCCATATTCCTTAATTTTTCAAGCTAACTAGAATTGATTAGATCCTTAGATCTACATCTCTCAAGCTTGTCTAACAACACCACTACAACCTTGCTCTTTTAACCACTTGCTCTCAAACTAAAAGCTTCTTTTAGCATGTTTTACCTAACTATGAAAAACAATAACTAAAGGCCTATGGTCCGAGTGATAAATATACTCATGATAAATGACTGCATTTTCAAATATCATGTTTCATTAAATATTAGAAAATCACCTATCAATTTGATGCATTATCAAGGCTTCCCATTGCCTCTTGCTGGATCAAATATAATGAGGCCTTACAAATTTGATGTTTGATAAACCACATTAAGAAATCCAATTCCTAAAAATCATGAGTGGTGCTTGAGACAGTTGTCTCCCTCCCATTTTATCCTCCTCCTTATTTATGGCACTAAAATCACCCAAAATAAACTAGGAAAAATTAACCCTTAGATTTAGTCCCTTTAGTTGCTCAAAGAAACCTCTTTTTACTCCTTAATAGGATCCCTATTCACACAAGTAACAAACCAAGTGGTGTTGATACCACCCATTAAAACTTATGTGTATATCCAATTTATAGAATAGGAAAGGATATTGACCTAAATATCAAAACTCCACCACATGGCAAGACTCCTAGTTTACCCACTAGATCAATATAAAAACTTTAATTAAAACATTTACTCCTTCTAATCTTCTTCAACCTCTCTGATCCTTTTTTTTTTTTTTTAACCAAAAATACTAGAAGGGGATGATAAGCTATAATTAAGACTTTAAAGTGATGAATGTCCAGGTTCACCCCAACCTTTGACAGTTCCAAGCTATAAGACTCATAGTTGCCTAGTGGTCTTTGGTGAGCCATTAACACCATCATTATGTGCATTATTAGAAGCTATCTCAATCACCCTTTTTGCATCTTCACCTTCCATAATTCTAGTAGCAGTTAACTATATTTGAAGCGATTCAGCACTTAGCACCTCCTTTATCCTCAAGATGTTAGATGCATGAGCTAACTGCTTAAGTCTTCATTTCTTAAAGATACCAATAGTAACAGTCTCTCCCTCAGTTATCCCTAGGTTGCAATTAGGGCTTCCGATCTCCCCTATTTCAATATCATCATTAACAATCCATTTCATAAGGGAAGCAAGTTCAAGTATATTAGTCCCAAGTTTGCCAATCCTTTTTAAAGTTTAGGTCTTTTTAACACTAAAGCCTAACTCCTTTAACACTAAAGCCTAACTCCTTTATCACTAAAGCCTAACTGCTTTTAAAAGTTTAGGTCTTTCTAACACTAAAAATGAACTCCTTTATCACAAATGGGCTCATATGCGAGTTTAGCTATAATTTAGCCCCTTCTATACTTGGCCTGAAAGTAATAAAGTTTAAACTTAGATCTACTACATTAGCATCCACCTCATCATTAATAGAAAGGTCATACTAATGACTTATACTAGAGGTTTCCTTTTCTTGTTCACCACTTGATAAATTGATAGGGCATAAGTCATTATTTTGCAACACCGCTATTCTGTAGAATCAGTCCCCTCTTTCTTAGCATAGGGCTCTACACCCATCACGATTCCACCCTCAAGACTTTAGCTGCTCTCAGCCACATAGTGAGTCTTTTACTGAGTTGTACGAGTACCTCATGGTTTACTTAATTCTCCTTCCCCATCTTGAATAGACTCTTAATCTTCCTCAATATAATTGTCATCATGAATCAAAAACCTTGATTTAGGATGTTTAATTGGCCTAAGATTGACATAGCGCCTCACTTATGCTTTATATAATTAAGCTTTATTGGATTAGGTTAGTCAAACCTAGGTCAAAGGTCTTTTTTGATCTTAACAATGCAGATTGTTAAGTTTTAATGTTATTTTTAAGTGTTGACTTTATAGTTTTGGAGATAGATTTGCATTAGAAGTTGGATGAGAGTTTAAATCTCAAGTTTTATGAAAGGACATCTAATTCGCAGTTAAGAACTTCTAATTCGTGATGACAACATTACAAAAGAAAAGGGTGGACTTGAACCGGTCGAATTTGCGGAGGAAATCATAGCCGCGAGCTTGCCTAAAAAGACATGGTGATCAGATAAATGAATTCACAGTGTCGTCACTTTGGCAATTGTGACTGCGAATTTGTCGCTTAGAGAGAGCTGAGTCTACAATTAGAGCCTGCCAAGTGTCCAAGAAGGTCGTTGGCATATCAAAATTCATGATGGTAAAATATCCTTCCTAATTGCGACCTGTTGTATCATTCTTTCATCATCAAACAAAAGAATTCACAATCTCACTCGTGCTTAAAAGGAAATGAAATCACAATCGTGACATTTGGTTGGTTGGAAGAACATAACGACTATTTTCTTCTAGAAGACCAACAACATTATGTCATATGGACTAGCCGTTAGATACAAATGGGGTTTTCTACAGCGATTTCGACCTTTTTAGTGCAAGATGGAAAATTGTGACTGCGACTTACCAGTCATGACTGCAAAATCAATTTGACAGACATTTAATATAAAATCTACCTAGCTTGTCTCAAAGATTTAGACATAGTTCATTAGTGGTCTCTTTGGTTGTTATTGCCTATAAATGCTCCACCAAACAGACATGAATGTAAGAGAATATCATTGAATATAGCCAAACTCTTAAAATTTTATTTTTCAACCTTTTATTCTTTGTATGTGAGTTAATATTGTTATGTGTAAGCATTAAACACCATTGTAATTAGGTTTAAGAGTTAGCTCAATTGTTAAAACTCTTGTAATAGGTTAAGTGTGAGCCTTTGGGAAAATACTAGATAAAGGTTTTTGTGTGAGCCTTAAAATATAAATTATAATATTGTATGTGAGTCATTGAAACACAAAAGTGTACAAGTTTGATGTAGCTTGGAAATATCATTTAGAGTTAGTAAAACACCCATTTGTGAAGAATTAGGGAGTGGATGTAGATTCATTAACACCTGAACCACTATAAAAACATTGTGTGTTCTTTTCTTCTCTTTTTCTTTCAATCTCCCAAATTCATTATCTTCCCTCCAAATTTTTAAATTCTTACCAATTCAACCTTTTTTTTTTACTGCCCAAGGGCCAACAAGTTGTATCAGAGCCAAGTTCTCATTAAAACTTTTAATTGAGTGAGTAAAGACATATGGTACAAAAAGGAATCCACACTCATCTCAAACCATACTTTGATGGATCTGACTATATGCATTGGAAGTACAAGATGGAGATATATTTGGAGAGTGATGTTGTGGACCTCTGGAATATTATGGCAAAAGAATGGAAGTCTCCTACTAAGGTGGTTGATGAAAGTGAATAGTTAATCCGAAAGGAAGAATGAGTGGAAGCTCATAAAAGATCAAATGGAAGAAATAAACGGGCAATGGCAATCCTTGTTAGTTCTTCGTGAAGGGAAGAAATAGGAAGAGTTCAACATTACCTCGCAGCCCATGGAATTTGGAAAGCTTTGGAGAATTAACATGAAGGTAGAACCTTGGTGAAATCCAACAGATTGGAGATGTATGTGATAGAATGAGAGTTATTCATGATGAAAGACAACAAAAGCATCACTGATATGATGAATAAACTTCTATCCATCATCACAAACATGAAATTCGAAAGAATACTTACTAATCATGAAGTAAACACCAAAATACTTAAATATTTGCCTCTTAAAAGGTTTGGTCCTAGGATATGTAGCATACAAGAGTCAAATCCAAAAATTGAAAAAGTGCCAACAAATGTCATCATAGGCAAGCTTTTCACTCATGAGCTGGCCTTGAAAAGGATGAGAGGATGAAGAAGATGAGAGGGCAAAGGGACAAGAATAAAAAAATAGAAAAGAATACTTTAGCTCTTAAGTCTTCATCCAAAGACAAGGAAGTAGAGGTTGTCTCAAGTGATGATAGTAGTGAAAAAGAAGAGGAATTAGCTATGCTTTCTTGAAGAACAAAGGAGTTGATAAGAAGAACAAGAAAGCATAGAAGGAAATTTAAAAAAGCATTTCCTAACCTTAAAGAAAAGAAGAGTGAAGTAATATGCTATGAGTGTGGCAAGCAAGGCCACATTAAGTATGATTGACCCTAAGCTGAAAAAGAAAAAGAAAGAGGACAAAGAAAAAAAAGAAAAGCCTTAATGCTACTTGGAATGACAGCTAAAGTAAGGAGGATGAAGATGAGAACTGGCAAATATATGTTTCATGGCATAACATGACTTTTCTAATGAGATAAGTTCTTCACCCCATTCTTTTGAAAACTATGATGCATTAAATAAAGTAGATGATGAGCTCTTAGAAGCTCTTACCTTGAGGTGTGACAAATATAAGTCACAAATGAAAACTTGCAAAAAGAAATGCTCAAAATTGAAAAATGAGTTTAACTTATTAAATAAGCTTGTAAGTGAATTGCGGACTTCAAATGAAGAACTCAAGAAGTTAGCAGATAGTTTTACTAAGTCTTACTCTTCTCTAAATTCCTTGAGAAAGGAAAATGATACCTTAAAAGGAGAGGTCATTAAGCTTAGAAATTCCATTTCTAAGTTTCACAAAGGGAAGGAAGCTTTAGATATATTATTTGTATCTCAAAGACCTCCTCCAATAAGACATGGCTTTGGATTGAATCCTCTTCATCATCTACACCCCCCTTCGTAATTTTTATTAGAGCTTTAACTCCTTAAACATCTAGTATTGAGGTAGTTGAAAGGAAGACTGCTCATAGTACTAAGCCACCAATGCTCAATGGCAAGGGAAAGCCACCTTAAGGCTCAAAGCCTAAGCCTAAAAATTATTTATGCATTCATCTACACTAAGAAACATGTTCACCCCAACACACATAAAAAATTATCTTCTACTCGTAATCATTCATGCACATGCTCACACTCACGTCATTATAGTATGAAAAGGACCTCCTCTCATACCAAAGCCATGTATAGGAGGTCTAAACTCCAATATTATTATTGCATGAAGTTTGGTCATAAAAATATCTTTTGTTACATTAGGAAAACTCACCTCAAATTAGAAGACCCTTTAAGACCTAACCCCTAAGGACCCAAGTATGTTTGCGTACCTAAACAAAAGTGATTTGTTCATATTGTGTAAGATTGTATGGTAGCCACCAATGATGACAATGATTGGCATGAGGATAGTGGATGCTCAAATGAGCAATAAGAAGCTATTTCATAGCTACAAAAGAAAAAGAATGTGGTAATGTCACTTTTGGGAACAATGCTAAGGGTAAGGTAATTGACATTAGAATAATTAGTAAAAATGGTTGTTCATTTATTGATAATGGTCTTCTAATAGATGGTTTACAACATAATTTGCTTAATGTGAGTCAATTATATGATAAAGGTAACAAAGTAACCTTTAACCCTAAAGAGTGTTGGGTTGCCACTTTGATGGATGAATGAGTAATCTTTAAAGGATAAAAGAGGGGCAATACCTATTTAATTGACTCAGATAATTTGGCTAACTAATATTTTAAGTGTCTTATGTCCTTTAGTAATGAGGCTTAGCTTTAGCATAGAAGACTTGGTCATACTAGCATGGATCTCCTACAAAGCCTATCAAAAGGAGAGCTAGAGGAAGGTCTTCCCAAGCTAAAATTCTCAGAGGACAAGACATGTGGACAATGTCAAATGGGGAAGCAACATCCATCTTCATTCAAAGTAAAAACATGTTGTAAGTACATCTAGATCACTTTAACTTATCCATTTGGACTTGTTTAGACCTACTAGGAGTGCTAGTTTAGGTGGAAAGTATTATGCATTTCTCCTAGTTAATTATTACTTTAAGTTTACTTGGGTATCTTTTCTGGCTCATAAGAATAAAACTTTTGATGCTTTTAAAAGTTTTGCAAAAAGAGTTTAAAATAAAAAAGATTACTTCATTTCTTCTATTAGGAGTGACCATGGAAATGAATTTCAAAATGAGTCATTCAAAACTTATTGCCAAGAAAATAAGATTTCTCATAACTTTTCAACTCGTAGAATACCATAACAAAATGGTATTATAGAAAGGAAAAATATAACACTGGTAGAAATGGCTAGAACCATACTCAATGAGTACTCCTTACCTAATTACTTTTAGACTGAAATCATCAATACTTCACATTATATTGCTAATCATGTTTTTAAAAGACTCATTCTCAATAAAACCTCTTATAAGCTTTAGAATGGTAGAATGCCTAAGTTGTCATATTTAAGAGTTTTTAAGTGCAAATGCTACATTTTAATTAACAAGGACAACCTTGGAAAATTTGATTCTAAAACAAATGAAGGTATTTTTCTAGGATATTCCACCTCAAGTAAAGCCTATAGAGTATTTAATACTATGATTGTTAAGGAGTTAATGAATATTATGTTAGATGAATCTAGTAAACTTGATCTTGGGAAAGATTCTTTATTGATACTCTTGCAGGTGAATTTGAGGAAATGGAGTAAGAGTCAACTTTAAGAGAAATGGTTATTAGCCTTGGTGAAAACAAGTCATCAAAAGAAGAAAACAAATCTCAACCATAACAAGCAGAAATTCTAACTCAAGATCTTCCTAAGGATTGGAGATTCTCCAAACATCACCCAAAGGATTTAATTATTGTTGATACATTCAAAGGAGTGAGTACTAGATCTCAACTTAATGCATTAGACAATAATCTTGCATTTGTTTCTCAATTTGAGCCAAAATTAATTGATAAGTCTCTTAATGATGAGAGTTAGGTGATTTTCGTGCAAGAGGAACTAAACTAATTTAAGAGAAACAAAGTGTGGGAACTTGTTCCTAGGCTTAAGGAATGCCTCATTGTAGGATGCAAGTGAGTGCATAGGAATAAGTTAGATGAGCAAGGTTTCATTACGAGAAATAAGGCTAGATTGGTTGCAAAGTCGCACAACCAAGAGGAAGGCATTGATTATGATGAAATCTATGCCCTCGTAACAAGATTAAAGGCCATTAGGATTCTCTTAGCTTATGCATGTCACATGAACTTTAAATTTTTTCAAATGAATGTTAAAAGTGTGTTTTTAAATGATCTCATTAAAGAGGAAGTTTATGTTGAACAACCTCTGGGTTTTAAATTTTACATTTTTCCAAATCATATTTTTAAACTAATTAAAGCCTTATATGGTTTGAAACAAGCTCTAAAAGCTTGGTACAAAAGGTTTAATTCATTTCTTTTGCAAAATGATTTTGAGAATGGGAAGGTCAATACTACTTTATTTATCAAAAAGCATAATCAATACACACTCATTGTACAAATATATATTGATGAAATTATATTTGGTGCCTCTAATGAATCTCTTTGTAAGGATTTTGCCAAGTGTATGACTAAGGAATTTCAAATGAGCATGATGGGAGAGCTCAAGTTCTTTCTTAGTCTATAAATCGAGCAAACCAAAGAGGGCATATTCATCAAACAAGCCAAGTACACAAAGGATCTACTCAAGAAATTTGGCATGGATGGATGCAAAGTAGCAAAGACACCAATGAGTGCTACCATCAAACTAGACAAAGATGAATCAGGTAATTTTGTTGATGAAAAGAGATATAGAGGTGTGATTTGTTCTCTACTCTATCTCACTACAAGTACAGCTGACATCATGTTTAGTGTATGCATATGTGCTAGGTTTCAATCATGCCCTAAAGAATCAGATCTTAATGTTGTTAAAAGGATTCTTATATACTTACATGGTTCATTGCACTTAGGTTTATGGTATCCTAGGAATTCATCTTCTAGTATTTTAGGATATTTAGATATGGATTATATCGATAGCTTATTAGATAAAAAAAAAAAAAAGCACTTATGAAACATGTCAATTTATAGGAGAATGCTCAGTTTCTTGGTTTAGTAAGAAACAAGTTTCAGTTGCATTATCCATTGTTGAAGCAGAATATGTAGCAGCAAATTATTATTACACCCAAGTTCTTTGGATGAAATAATAACTAAAGGATTTTAGCAAAGTTGTTTATCACATTCCCATCAAATGTAACAACACAAGTATGATAAATCTTTTAAAGAATTCAATCTAACACTATAGGAGTAAACACATAGATGTTAGGCATCACTTTCTTAGAGATCATGTTCAAAATGGTGATGTAGTGTTAGAGTTTATTAACACCAATCATTAACTTATAGATATTTTCAATAAACCCCTTAATGAAGAAAAGATGAACTTCATTAAAAGGGAATTAGGAATGCTTGATGGAAGCTCCCTAAGGTGAAAATCAAGTCTCATGGGATAGTTATTATAAGTGAATGAATGATGTGTTTGATAGATGTGCACTTTAATACTTTGGATGTCTTAATTGATTATGTAAATGTGCCTCTCTATGCCAATTTGCATGAATTAATCACCATCATTAAGTGGATCACAATTAGGAATGACAATTCTTATCTCCTCCTCATTTCTCTCTTTGCCTCGTAATTCGCAGTCGCTATTTTCCTTTTGTGATCGCAATTTACAAGCACTTATCAATTTTCTGTCATATGCCTAATTAATGATCGTGACTTTAATTCTCCATCGTGAATTTTTTTAAAATTCAAAAATTTTGACCTTTACTTCCTTCTATTTGTAAGAAATTCTTATCCGTTACTCAGATATTTTGTAATTAGCGGTTGCAACTTAAGGTTTGCAATCACGAATTAGAGTAACTGTCAAGTATTAATTGATTTTACTGCCAGTCAATGGCACCCCTTCATTTAATGCAAAATTTACAATTTATTACTGTTTTTCATCATATTTTTTACCTATTTAAGTCATTCCAACATCCATCAATTTCACTTTTACCTAATTCTCTTCATCTATCTTCAATTTCGTCACTTAAACCTTCTATTTTTCTCTCAACTTCCCTTATGGAACCTAAGAAGCTTTCCAGAGTAGAAAAATGAAAGGGCATAGCCCAACCTTCTAGCCCTCATGCCCTTCACTTGATGAAAGGCATAACCAAAGAAGAGAAAGACCGTTATAAAGCCAACTCCAATAAAATCATTTAACCCAATAAAATTTCCTCAACTTTTCTCCTTAAATCCCTAAGAATTAAGGATGAAATTCATGCTTTCTTCTCCAACTTGGGCTGGAATGAGTTTATCTTTTGAGATGAACTTGGATACGAAGAAATAGTTAAGGAGTTCATATGCACAGTCACATTGAGTAGAAGAACCGAATCCAAAACATATCAGTATGGGTTAATCTTTTGGGCTTTTAAGGACCCTTTCTTTATCACCTTTGAACAACTCTCTAACCTTTTCAACATTCAAATGGGAGATGATATCCCTTTCATCATCTTTATATTTGATATCATTTACTCCGAATTCTGATATAAAATTTCCATTGAAACAAAACATGACCCGAAAATATCTTTAGCCAAATATATCCAGACCCTTCCAAATTGGCTCTTTCACCGTATCATCACATTTTCTGTAAATACTAGAGGTGATGGGAATGAAAAGGTCTTTCAAAAGGACCTAGCATTCTTGTTTTCCTTAACTTAAAACAAACCCATCCAAACCGGTTGATACCTTATGGATTAATTAATTCACATAAGTATCAAGCCCAAGAGCCAATTCCTTCTACCCTATCATGTCACAACAATCTATAGGTATGTGAGAGCCCTAAATGAGGAAAATGAGAAAATCCTAATAAAGAAATCCTTGCCATCCGATAATTTTCTTGACTTACCCTTCCTCATCAATGCAAAGGTTATACAATCGAACTCTTACACTTATATCTTGAGTTTTTTGGGCCTAAAAAGCTTGAAACCTATCACGCCTCAAAGAGGAAAAGGCTTATGATAAAGGAGGGTACCCAACCAATCCTATCTCCCAAGCCTAAACCTAAACCCAAGTCTTCTGTCCTCCCTCTCTTTTCAATAAATAAGAAATTAGACAAAGTCATATAGATGATCAAGAGGACATTTCTTCTACTTTCCCACCTTCATAATGACTTAATGGACCTCCAAGAGAAGGCAAGTGCTACACCTTGGCTCTTCCTTGATTTTGAAGATTGAAAGGACACTCAAGAAGAAGAAGAAAATGAAGAGGTAGAAGAAGGGGATGAAGTACAAGGTGGAGGAGATGAGGAAGTTGAAGATTCAGGAGATGATGATTTCTCTCCAAACTTTTAGTTTTCTTTTCTTAGGCTTGTAATCATTTTATTTCTTTTTATGTTTTGTCTTATGGCCAAAGATTGTGATCCCACTTCTTTATGTTTATGAATATTTTAATGAAATTTAAAGTTTATGTTTCTTATATTTATTCTTATAGTATGATTGCTTTTCAATTTAATCCCTTTATATTTATCCTAACATTTTCTTGCAATTTGAATTACTTTATCTCATCCTTGCCTTTTGACCTTTTTTTTTAATCATGACAAAGAAGGAGAGAAAATACAAAGAGAAAGTCAAAAGGAATTGCATAATCAAGGCGAAGTATAATTTAAGAGGGAGAAATTTAATTTAGTTATTTGTTTTCCTAGTCAAATTAGCATTTCAATAAGTGTTGATTTGTTGAAAAGTGTTAACCATCTCAACTTCTTACTAATACGATCCGTTATCCTTTGCAAAATCAATCCAAGTTGTCAAAATAAAAAATGAGGAGATGTTGGACTAGGTTGGTTAAACCTAGGTCAAAGGTCTCTTTTGATTTTGACAATGTAGATTCATAAGTTATAATATTATTTTTAAGTGTTGATTTTTGCAGTTTTGAAGATAAGTTTGCATTGAAAGTTGGATGGGAGTCTAAATCTCAAGCTTTATGAAAGGACATCTAATTTGGGTGAAGAACTTCTAATTCGTGACAATGACATTGCAAAAGAAAAGGATGGACTTGAACTAGTAAAATTTGTAGAGGAAATCGTAGCTACGACTAGAGATACATGGTGATCAGACAAATGAATTTGCGGTGTCATCAGTTTGGCAATCACAATTGCGACTTTATAGTCACTTGAGGGAGTTAAGTCCACAACCAGAGCTTACCAGGTGTCCAAGAAAACTATTGGCATTTCAAAATTCATAAGGGTGAAATATCCTTCTTGACCGCGACTTGCCAAATCATTCTCTCCTCATCAAATAGAAGAATTCACAGTCTCAGTCACCCTAAGAGAAAATTAAATCACGATCGCAACTTTGGTTGGTTGAAAGAACACAACAGATATTGTCTCTTGGAATACCAATAACATCATGTCATGTGGACTAGCCATTCGATATAAAAGGGGTTCTCTATCGCGATTTCGACCTTTTTAGTGTAAGATGGAAAATCATGACCACGACTTACCAGTCACGACCTCGAAATCAATCTGACAAGTATTCAATGCAAAATCTGTCTAGCTTGTCTTAAAGATTTAGAGATAGTTCATTAGTAACTTTTCTTTAGTGGTTATTGCCTATAAATACTCTACTAAACAAACATGAATGTAAGAGAATATCATTGAATATAGCCAAAATCTTACAATTTTGTTTTTCAACCTTTTATTCTTTGTATGTGAGTTAGTATTGTTAAGTGTAAGCATTAAACACTATTGTAATTGGGTTTAAGATTTATCCTAATTGTCAAAACTCTTGTAATAGGTTAAGTGTAAGCCTTTGGGAAAACACTAGAGAAAAGTTTTTGTGTGAGCCTTAAAACACAAGTTGTAAGGTTGTGTGCGAGCCATTAAAACACAAAGTATACAAATTTAGGGTGAGCTTGGAAACACCATTAAGAGTTAGTAGAACACCCAATTGTGAAGAATTGGAGAGTGGATATAGGTTCATTAACACCTAAACTGCTATAAAAATATTGTGTTTTCTTTCCTTCTCCTTCTTCTTCAATTTCTCAAATTCATTATTTTCCCTATAAATTTTTAAATTTTCACTAATTCAACCCCCTTTCTTGATGCTCAAGGGCCAATAAGCTTCCTAGATGCAAGGATCTTCTAGTATTTATGTTCATCAATAAGGGCAAAATCTCATAACATGGCCTATCAAGCCACAAAAGAAGCAAAATTTTAGCAACCTGTCATATTAGAACACAATCTAGTCACTTTCATACTGGCTCCTATGAGTAAGAACAATGATCAAACTTCAACCATTAAAGAAACTAGTAAATAATGGTTGTTGTAAATCTATCCAAACTCTTATCTTCAGATAAAGCAATGGTAGACCAATAGAGACCCTTCTCCTATCGCTATAAACTCATCAAACATTCTTTTAGTTATTATGGCATTTTTTACATTTATTTGATTTAGGGGTAAGTTATGAGCTTTCACTTAGAATTAAGCTTGATTAAACCTTCTTTTCTCAATGGGGACATTAACAAGCCATTCTTCAAGAACTAATAGTGAATTTGATAGAATCCATTGCCTTCTCCCACACAATCCATTTATCCTTTGTCTTCACAAAAGTAAAAAATAAAAATTTGTTTATGCTTTTGAATCTCCACCTCTGTTCCAACCTTCCAAACCCTATTTCAAAACTCGAATTGCAATATTTCAATGAGGGAGCATTTTGCACACTAGCATCATTCCTAATGGAAATTTGCAATTTATATATTTACCTTTAACTAAAAGGTTGGTTCATAACAATTTATTTTCTTAATTCTCGATATCAATTCCTGTATGTTTTGTTCACGAACTACGTTTACATTTTCCCCACTAGTTGTGCCCCTTGTGCTTTGCATACCAAATATTAAATGCTGAGAAGACAAAAGATACATCTTCAATTAAGTCGTCAACAATAGTAATTACTCACAACCCACTAACTAGAGCCAATCACATGAAGAAACTATATACCAAGATTATTGAACACTATTATAATTGCTAGAATCGTAACTACTAATAAAAAGCTAACAAGACAATCAACTAAATAGAGCTTGCACATCAAACTAGTAATGCAACA
The DNA here is from genome assembly GCA_949677035.1 of Omphalea diandra. Lineage (NCBI taxonomy): Eukaryota > Viridiplantae > Streptophyta > Magnoliopsida > Malpighiales > Euphorbiaceae > Omphalea > Omphalea diandra. The sequence continues at coordinate 15,434 of CATIWR010533830.1, forward strand.
TCATGAGATCAACAGTGTTTTAAAAAGACCCACTAAAGGGGTGATTGAGGCATAAATCCTAATCTATTGATCACTTTCACAAGTATCTAGTTCAAACCAATGATATTAGTCCCTTTGTCTCAAAATATTTAGCAAAATTTCTTCTATACACAGATTAAGAAAATTAGTTAATTATAGTTATTTTGTATATTTTGCGACTTTGTTGCTAAAATATCCCTATTAAGGTGTTTTTTTATTTTATCAAGTATGAAATATTTTATAAGATAATACTTTTAATGTTGTTCATAAGATAGTGACAATAAGAGTAATATATTAGAATAAAATGACATTGAAACTTCAACGTATTTATTAAACGTTCAAATTTAAAGTAAACAATTAGTGATAGCAATTTATTGTAAATGAGAATATTTATGTAATTATTAAGAGTATTATAGACATTTACTTATAGTAACTATCATCTTAAAAAGGAAAGTGGACAAAGTTTTGAGACAAACTAAAAAGAAAATTTTGCTAAATATTTTGAGATAGATGAAGTATTAGTTATGCAACTTCATGACGTGATTGTGACATTCTCTTTCTTCTATTAATACTAAGCTATAAACACTTGTCATACGCATAAATTAATGGGCGTTGATATGTACAACAACACAATGTCCCTTAAAATTATATTTAAATTTTATACTTTAATATATAATGTTTTTTATTTTTTAGATTAATTTCCGTATCTCTTTTCTTCATTTTTATATATTTTTTAATTTCTCTATTTTTTGTTCATTTTTTATATTTTTATTTAATTTTTAAACTCGTGATATAATGAAAAAAATCGTATTTGGTTCAATGGGAAATACTGACAACAGTCATTTATTAGCACTCTCTTCAACATTTTCTTCTTGATTGCTTAATATCACATTTAATTTAAAATTAAAAAATTTATCTATTATATTGAATAACTCATTTTATTAAATAAAAAGAAAATTTATATTTAAATACAAAAATTTTATACTCCCACTGTCTGATTTTGATAGGCTATTAAAAAATTTTTTTTTTTTCAATTAATATCTCTATTTTTAATTATTTCTTTACTAAAATACCTTTAATAGACTTTTTACCAAAGAGAAAAAAAAATTACCTATAAAAATTGACAGAGGTAGTATAATCTTTCAAATATTAAAATTTAAAATGATCATATGAACCAATCAAATGAAGAGTGTTAAATGAAGTGTTAACAACTATTATTAGCATTTCTCTTGATTTGATTTTTTATTACATAATATTATCGTAATTTTATTCATTTTCTATAGGATTTTTATTCATTTTTAGTATTTAGGTGATCAATTTTATACCTATATTGTATGGTTTTGTTCAATATAGCGAGAATTAGGGGTGAGTGAACAATTGATTCTATTAATTTGGTTCGGTTTTTTAACCAATATCAAATAAAGCAAATTTTATATATTTAAAATCAAAGCGAATCGAAATTTTTGAAAAAACGAATTAACCGAAATGATTAAATAAAAATTTATATGTCTATAAACTGAACCAAATCAAACCAATAAAAGTTTAGTTCGATTTGATTAAATTATATATTTTTTAAAAATTAGTTCGATTCAAATTCGTTTGATTTATTAAAAATTTCAGTTTTTTTTGAATTTTTTGGTTTTTTATCTACAAAACTAAAGGGAAAACCAAAATTTTTTAAAAATTAAAACCGAATCGATTTTATCAAATGATCAAATTGAACTAAATCGAACAAATTCAATTATGTTAGTTTTTTCAATTCGATCCAATTTTTGCTCACCCTAGAGAGAATCTATACATAATATTTTCCTAAATTAATTAAATGTCCCGAGAATAGAGAGAGACAAAAGTTCAAATATATTGAAAATTTCTATTATTTTAAAGAAGGACGCAAGAGATGTACTAATTTCTCTCTTTTTCTTTTTTGGTTGCATCATAAAATAAAGTTAGTCTCCAAAACTCTAAAGCCAACTAGAGCCTAATCACCTAAAATAAAACACAAATTTCTATATAACCTTAGATTAATCTCTATAATTTGTGTGGTAGGAAATTTAGTATTTATTAGTTATGCATCATACAATATAATTATAATTATAATAATAAATTTAATATTTATTTATTAAATAATTAAAATTACTAAGTAAATCAAATAATAAAATAATTTTCAAAAATTATAATTATATATAGAATTAGTTATGACAAAAAATTATTTATTAATTTATACCTTTAATTTTATGTGAAACAGTTTCAAGAGAAATTTTATTAAAATTGAACGAACTAATTTCTAATAATTAATCAAACAAATAACATTAAGTATTTTATAATTAAAAATAAAAATAACAGATAATTGCAGACTATGTATACATATGTGAATTAATAGTAATAAAAGATTATCTATTAATTCATATATTCAATCTTGTGTGACACAGTTTTAAGAGAAAATTTATTAAACTTGGACAAGTAGTTTCTGACAATCTATTATATTATTATTTATCCTTATATACTTAAAATTTTAAATAATCAATGCAATTAATTTAAATATTGACTTTTTATTCAGAATTTTAATTTTTTAAGCTTTTTTTATTTTCTATTTAGAAGTAGTTTAGTATTTTCATTTTTTAGGATTTTTTAATTTTATGTTCAAAATATTTTGACTTCCTAATTACAATTTGTACTTTCAAGTTTTTCTAATTTAGAAGTAATTTTAAATTTTTCTTTTTATTTTTTTTTAATTTTTTGTTCAGAATATTTCTATATAATTCTAATTTCCTATTTAGTATTTTTTATTTTTTTTATATTTTTAATTTCTAATTTAGAAAATTTTTACAATTGAGTTTTCTAATTTTCTATTTAGAAATATTTTTTTTGATATGATAGTTTTCTATAACATAATGTAAAAATAAAAAAAAAAAACATGACTATATTATACATAATTGTTTAACAAATGATAAACAATAATTTTAAATTAACTATGAAACTGAAATTTTATATATATATATATATATATATATATATATATATATATATATATATATA
>CATIWR010533871.1:0-46170 GCA_949677035.1 Omphalea diandra
CCCCCCCCCCCCCCCCCCCCCCCCCCCCCCCCCCCCCCCCCCCCCCCCCCCCCCCCCCCCCCCCCCCCCCCCACCCCTCTTGTTGTGATTAACAAGGCAAGAGCCCTAACTAAAGAACTACCGTTCTAGCAATAGAAACACCTCATCTATCCTATAATAAAATGGTGTTGATGCCAACATGAGGCTGGATGTGAAACAGGTAATTTATATTAATAATTACTTAATTATGAATCAGATTTTCATCATTGTGCAGCTCTATCTTTTGGAATGTCCAAGAAAAAGCCTTTCAAGATGATGTAATTGAAACTAAATATACTTATTAGCTGAAGAAACCCATTTACTTTTTTGCATGATTAGGCTTTTGGAGTTCAAAGTTTACAACTTCATTTCAACTATGGAGATAACTTAGTTTTATTGAGGCAATTACAACTTCTCTTTTCCTTTTCGCCTGATATATGACCAAAATGTTGCAAATCCATTGAAATAAGCATAGAAAGATTTTTATAACAATGTGAGTTGTTTAATTCATTAAAAATATAATTATCTCAATGATTAAGTATCTTACTGAAAATTTTTTTGAAGTAATTAGTGTTGTCAAAATTGGTAAAAGAGCATCGATGTTGTGATCATCATCATTAAGACAAGAAGTAACTACTAAAAAAGGCTTCAGCTATTTGCATTCCTCTTGGAACTTCTTGCACTAAGCTATAAGGAGAATGCAAATAGATTTTATTAAAAGTTTCAGCTATTTGCATTCTTCTAAGAAGTGCAAGAAACTCTAAAAGGAGTGCAAGAAACTCTAAAAAGAGTATAAAAAACTCTAAAAAAAATGTAAATAGCTATTAAGAAACTCTAAAAAAAATTTAAATAGCTAAAACCACTAAAAAAAATAAAAACCTTTTGCTTGTGTTAAAATGACAACTCACTCCAAGCCCAATTCGTATATTCTGGATTTAGGTCTATGTTACATTATGAACTTGACTTTAAAAATAATGTACATGCATTGTAATACACATGTAATTCAATACTAATATACATACAGTTAAAGACTAATGTACATACAGTTAATATAATCAATAGTATAAAATATTATAATATTTTAAAAAACCTTGAAAACATACCAACAGATCACCGATAGACAACTAAAAAAATTTAAATACATACCAGCAAATTACAAAAGGCTTTTTAAAAAGAATATAATATACAGGTTTTAATTCACTGATGAATTACCAATGGATTATCGAGTGATTTACAGACGGACGTGTGAACAGAAAATTTCATCAGTAAATCAGTCGAATTTTTATGGTTACTTACCAATCAATATTCCATTGACAAGTCTGTCAAATGACGGATGCAATTTTTGTCGATATTTCCTTACTGACCAACACTTCATTGACACAATATTACAGTTGGTGTTTCATTGATAAACATAGGTTATTGATAGAATCGATACCTTTATCGATGAAAATTTTTTGTGTAAATTATATATTTCTTGTAGTGAGGGAATAAACCTGATGTTGGAGGGAATAACTTCGTGGACAATAAAATTGACTATTGAACCCCTGAGCTAAGGTATCGTAGGATAGGAGAAGGAAGAGTGAAAGGGAAAAGGGAAGAGGGAAAGTTGCAACCCATAAAGGTTAGTTTGATGCAACCCATGAATGTTAAAGTGAAAAAAGGAAAGGAAAATTAGGGATTATGGGTAGTGTAAGGACAATAATGAAGTGTTTTTTACTAATTTTATCTTAAATTCTTTGTTTCTTGGGAAGAAGATGTCAGAAGGTGTTGTATTTGTAGGTGAAAGAGGGTGGGAAGGTAAATGCAATAACAAGATTTGTGTAATGAAGATCTCAAAATCCAAGAAGAATAAGTACAAGCTTTACTATGCATGCCTGGATAGAGTTTATGGGACTTTCCTTAGATGGTGTAAACGTGCAAAACCTTTTTTCTCCTAGTAGCAATCACTTTGTTGAGAAATGGAAGGTGATGGGGAAGCAAACTTGCCATCTCAATGAGTTGCAAGCTAAAAATGAGGTAGTTAAAGGAGGACAATCATGCAATGTTGAACAAAATGGATGAAATCATGCAACTGAGGGAAGAGAATCATAGAATATTGAACAAGATTGATGAAATCATGGAGCTGAAGGAAGAAAATCATGTTTTTGTTAAATAAGATTCAAAGTGTTGAGAATGTGTTGTTGTTTTTAAAGATTATGACATTTGTGATATTTTGTGTTCTGGTATTTATGTTAGAGATAATGAATGCATAGGAGTTTGTTTGTATGGAAGAGAAAGGATTTTGTATGGCTTTTGCATGTAGGTGGTGAATGATGTAATGAAATGTAATGGTAGATAAGTATGGTAGTTGTAGTTGATGAATGGTCTAAATGTAAGTTGTTTGAGTTTCACTTTCAATGAATAAGGTAGTTAGATGTCAATTCTCAGTTTCAGTTTCAATTATTATACACTTGTTGTGGATGTGAAATGAAGGTTTAAATAGGGACATGTTATTTATTCGAAGGAAATAATAATATTTATAAAAGGTAGGGACAATATTGTATTATATATATAAAATGTAGTGACATTATAGTATAATATTTATACCTAATAGTATAATACTTCATTTTATAATAAAATTTATTAGAGCATAAGAGATGAAAGTGAACTTGTTGAAAATATATAAGAACCTTTATAAAATCCTTTTCTAACATAAATCTAAACATAAACATCCATCCATTCAATCCAACTACCATTCCAAGAAAATAGAACATTGATTCCAAGCAATAAATTTCATTAAATTCTCAATCCACTTACACCTTAAAATTCACTTACATGGTAGTGATATATCAAATATCTAATGTACTTAAATATTAAAATGCACTTATATCACAATGTAAAAGTACATTGATTTAAAAGCAAACTATATTTGTCATTTGCTAATATCCCAAAAACCAAAATAAGATTTGTGTTGTTATCTGCATATGTAATGTACAAAAAGGTTAAACTTCTTCAACTATCTATTGTTACTTGAAATGCCATGTATTAAAAGCAAAACCTTCTTAAAGCATTTGTCATATACATATCTAATGAGCCATGATCAGTTGTAAACATTTTATAATAAGAAATGTGCATCCAACATACATACCCTTGGATTAACTACGGAAGATTTACAAGTTCTCTTATTATGACCTGGAAGCTCACATTGCTTGCATCTAATAGTGACACTCCTTATGCCTGCAGGTCCTTTATTTTCTTCTCTTACTCTAGGCCTTCCAGGTTTCTTTCTATTTTTAGGTGGCAAAATTACTTAACTTGTATGATCAGATTTAAAATCTTGTTCAGACATAGGATGAATTACACTACTGTATGCCTTCATATATGTGGCTACACTGAACTATTCATCATAATATTCTTTAATTTTTGATTGTTTATGGCATATACACCTTATAGCATGCTTGCAAGCCATCCCACTAATCTCTCACCACTTGCAACTACATTTCCTCTCATTCAAGCTCACTATAAATCTATTTTTCCCTTCCTTCACTTTATATTCATCATTTCTGCCAAGCAAAATTGTGGTTGTTTTACCTTCTCTAATATTGACATTCAATGATTTCTTTACCATTAGAGTGAGCAATCCTTCCCATGTACAACCTTTGGCATACCTCTTTTGTAGTCTCACCATACACTTTTGCCTTATTGCATCCATTAGCTTAATAATTGGCAAACCCCTAACCTTGTTCAGCCAGTTACTGAAGGATTCAGTCATGTTGTTGGTTTTGTGTTCACTCTTACATGAAGACTTATATGCATGTCTGCAATGATGCTCATTTTCTATCTCCATCAACTATTCCATGACAGCTCATCATTAATTTTTTTTTAATTTCTTTCATTTCTTCTTAAAAACTAGGTTTATGTGTTGCTTTGATAGCCTTCCAAAATACCTTCCTCAAGCCTAATCTTTTGAATTTTTTTTGCATATTCATAAAAGATATGCCTTGTATAGAATCTATGACTTGCATTAGGGATTATCACTTTCACAGCATCAATAACTCCCTACAAATCAAAAGCAAAGAACTTTAAAAAGCAAAAAAAGATTAAAACATAAAGGCATTAAAAAAGCAAAGAATTGAAAGCATACCTTTTGTCTATCTGACATAAATATCAGTGGCTTCTCAAATGGATTAATACATTGCTTTAATAAAATCACAGAAAAATAGCTAAGTGTCCTTGCATTCAGCCTCTAACACTGCTACTGCTGATGGAAGAACAACTCTATTCCCATTAAGGAATACTATAGTAAGCTTAACTCCACCAAAAGGCCTTTTCAAATGACACCCATCCATCCCTATAAATGGCCTACATCCCTCTCTAATGCCATCCATCATAACCGTGTAACACATAAAAAGTCTTTTAAACCTAGCTAGTTCCTCAAGGTTATTCTTCACATAAGGCTCAAACTTAATCATATTACCAGGGTTAACAGTCAACACAAACTCCATGTACTTCCTTAATTTTCTAAAACTATCAATGTATGCCTGCTGACTTTGCATCACAGCTTTAGCCCTAACCCTATATAACTACCATATAGGAACATTAATGCCCCATTTCATATTAAGTTGCTGCAACATTAAGTCACAACTAATGTTAGGGTCAACACTTAATAACTCATTTAATTTCTTGTTGATCCACTTAGTTGTGACATCATGATTCTTATTTGAGTAAGATGTAACACAACTATGCTCATTTTTCAATGTTTTGATCAAGAATGTCCTATTGTCATCTAACTTAGATACATGAATCATTCATGTGCAATTATTTATCACACATTTAACTGTCATTCTCCCATCATTTTTTATTCTTTACAAAGTACATCATTTTTTTATTGCATAATCACCCAATGCTACCCTAAAGGCATTAACATCCCTAAAAACCTACTCCATTTTAAATTTTATAGTACCTTTCCCCTTTTATTTGAACTCATTAGCATACTGATCTACATACTTTCTCCCTTTGTTTCCTCTTTCTACTATTTGCCGATAGCATCATCACCATCTTCTTATTCATCATACATTTCCCCACCTTCATGTTTAGACTTAACATCAATCAACCCATCATTATCATCCATTATATTATATGGATCATCACCTACATCTTCCGTACTAATAGAGCCCTTATCAAAATTATCCCTATCACTCTCACTGCTAACCTCACACTCTATTAGTATCCATTCATCATCATCACTATTAGAGAAAGTGAATTCCTTATCACTGAATCCATTTGCACCATTATGCTCACTCTTCTTAGCTTGTCGTCTACTTCATTTCATGTCAATTCTCCCCTGTTTCTAATACCTCTGGCCTCAGCATTATGATCTTCCTCACCTATTTCTATTCCTCTACCCCTTGCATTTCCTATTCTCCTAAATCTCACCCAACCAACAATTCTTCCCGTCCTCATTTTGCCCTTAATATTGTCATTTGCAGTTATTGAGGTATTATGCTCATGCTCTGTTGTGGATTGGGTTTGTGAAATGGGGTCATTTTTTTGTAGTCGAGACAGTAAGAAGGATATTAGGCTCATTTTCTACAGTTGGATTAAGAGGAGGGATATTGGGGTCATTTTGTACAATTAGGTCAAAAGGAGGGATATTGGAGTCCATTTTAGAGGTGGGCTGAGTATAAATGTTTAGTTCATTATGGAAAGTGGGATCATAATTTGCATTGGGCCTGATTTAGATATTGGAGTCCATTTGGGAACTTAGTTCTTATAAATTAGGTTCAAGGTCAATAATGGGCTCCTTTTTTGATGTAGGTTCAAGTTTTGTATTGGCCTCATTGGATGGCAATAGAAAATAGGGGCTAGAGGTGGGGCTTTGTTACCCTTTTGCTGCATATTAGCAGTATTCTATTCCCTTCCTAAATCTATACGTTCACTAGTTCCCTATCCCCTTCCCTAACATTTAAGGGCATAAATTTTTCAGTTATATGAATAGGAGGTATCTCAGGCATTTCTCTGTATAGGCGGAACATCATATTTACATCCTCATCATTTTCTATTACCATGCCTAATCCACATTTTATATCAACAAATTGTGACAATATTTGAGGAAAAGCTTTATATATATCCTGGACTAAGCAAATTTAGAATACCTATCTAGGTCTACATGTTCAATCAATACCTCTTTCTCCTCATAATCAAGAACCAGAGTGTATTCATCAACAACCAACATCTACAAACACAAAACGAAAAATAAGAATCAATGCATGAAGTAACTTAAATACTCTATTTCATTTGTTATTTTGCACATTATTCTTAACCCCAACAAAAAAGTAACTCACTCATTGCGCCAACCCTAGTTGTCATTTACAACATTTTTTATTCAAATGCTCAAAGTTTTCAAATTTTTTATTGTAAATTAAGTGATTGTTGATCATTATATATCAAATCCCGACACATGTGAAAACCCTAAATTGCATCCTCGAAACATAGTCATTAAAAACCCTATTTTAAACTAAAATAATCCCTAAAATCACAACATTCCCACTCCCACTTTTATCAAAATACCCAAAATGAAGTCATTAACATATGCATGCAAATACTAACCTTCAATGGATGTTCGAAAACCCAAAATCCTTCTTTTCGTCTCTTCCCAGACATAACACAATGTCTAAAAGAAAATTTTTTGTTAGAGGAAGAATGAAATAGGTACATCAGATGAAGGAGGGAGGAAAACGTTGAGACAACTGCTTCTTTATTTAATTCAATATTTTAAAATGAGGAGATCTTTATCATTTCACTCGCACTTAATAGAAAAAAATCTCAAAAAACTGACGAAAGCCATTAACAGTGTAAAATAGACAAAACAGAGGGATCATTTAATGTAATTTTAGAAAACTTGGACCAAATAATATAATAAGACAAAACTTAGGGGTCAACATATTTAACACTTAAAATTATTGGCATTTTAATTTATACAAATATTATATGTTAAAAATTGAAAAAGCAAAATATCATTTTGGACCAAATATTAGCAACACTTCTGCCCTTACAAAAAAAAAAAACGTAAGTAAGAAAGTTAGAAAATTAAAAGAAAGGACGTTGGAACATGTAGGAATGTAAATGACTTAATACAACTCACAAATTACTCGAGATCGACTCAAGAAATACTGAAAATCACTCGAGATTAATCGAGTCGAATTCAAATTCAAGCTAAACGAATAAGCCATATTCGAGTATCAAAATATTCTACTCAAAAGACTTATGAGTTTGATTGAGTTTAGATAATATTAACTAATTTTATTAATTTATCTTTTTGAATATATCCTATTTATAATATTACCCAATCAAGTTTAATTGATTAATGTCTAATTAAGCTTATTTGAACTAAAATTTCAATTTATAAATTTATAAAAAATACTATATAAATAAACGAGACTAATTGAGTTAAACTCAAGTATTTAAGTACTCTCGAACTCAAACTTAAAAATTGAAGCCCAATCAGCATTGAGCTTGAGCTCGAATTTTGATTTTTAAAATTAAGTTTGAACTCAAGTCTAACAGAGTTTGACTTGACTCAACCCCTAGACTATATGCATCATAATAAGGAGGTTTACTGAAGATGACTTATTTTGTCGAGGGAGATGATAAGTTCTATTTGAATGGTAATGTTTCTTTAAAAAAAAAAATAGTTTGACCTTGTGTAAGAGAGTGTTTGATAACCATATTAAACACTTAAAATTAAAATATTCAACACTTATATTTTTTTTAAAAATTGTTTGATAACAGTGTTTTTAAAAAAATTTTTTTAACTTTTTAAGTATGTTTGCTAGTTTTTTTTGGTCAAGCACTTAATTTTAAAAATCATTTAATCTAATAAGTTGAAAATTTTTACTCAATAGATTAAGTGATTGAAAAAATTTACTATTAGATAAGACTCATCATTATCATAATCTTTTACTATTGACAAAGATATAATTAATAAATTTAAAATATTTAAAATCAAATTTTATGGTAATTTATTATAAAATATATAGTTATCTTATTTTATATTTATCTTTTAAGTTTAATTTTTTTAAAAAATTTGATATCTATTAAATTATCATTTAGCTCTTAAAGTTTTTAGTGCTAAAATTATTCAGTTCTCAAATTTTCAATATTAAAATTATTCAATACTTAATTTTTTAGCACTTAATTTTCAATTTTACCAAACAACACTCAGCTTACAATATGTCAAAAAGCTAAAACTGAATTGAATTAGTCCTTAATTGATTGAAAAGGTTAATTCAGTATTAATTCCACATTTCAAAATATTGATGACTTATTTGAGCAATTTTTCTATTAATTTTATACATTAAATAAGATATGTGATCGTTTTATTATTTTTAATGCACCAAATATAAGCAGATCAAATTTATTTATTAATACTTTCTTAAGGTATTATGAAAATAAATTAAAAAATAAAATATAAATAAAAATTAATGAGTTAATTTTATTTATAAATTTTTTATAATATAAATGAGAGTTAATAGACATTAAATATTTACCCTTTTTAACTTCCAAATGATTATTTTCAATTTCTGAAATATAATAAAAAGATAATTGCACTTCATTCATTTTTTAAAAAAAAACTTTAAATAAAATGAATTTTGTTAATTTTTATTTGCATTTTATTGCGTACTTTTGTTTTCACTCTTTTAAGTTTTTCCCCTAGAGAATATACAATTAAAGATAAGCAATCGAGCAAGGAACTTTCCTTAACCTTGCCTCATCGGAAATTTCCGATCCACATCTTTTATGTTTTATTTTTTATTTTTAAATTATTTCAAAAATTATATCAAATTATAAAATAAAAATAATTTACTATATATATATATAATACACATTATTTAAATATATAAAATATACAATTTTTTTTTTCAAATTCCCACAAGATTCAATTCAAGAATCTCGTGGAAGAAAAAGAATAAAATTTTTTATCTATTATAATAGAATTTTGAAAGAAATGGAGAAGTTCCTTCCCATTGCTATTCATATATAATCTCACCCTTTCTTTTTCCTGTGAAAAAATATGCCATGATTTTTTTTAAAAAAAAAGGGCAATAATTGCAATTTTTTCTAGATATTATTTTTCCCTAATAAATAAGTTAATAACCCTTCAAGTATTATTTTTTGATTAATTTTCCACCTTTATAAGTTTGACCATGTCTGCTGCCCGTGCCTTTTCCAGTCCCTACGATTATTTGCCTGACATCACAATCTCACACTGCCATGGCGGGAATTCGTTTGCAACCTGAGGAACCGGACCTCGTCCAGCAGCAAACCCGAGCCACTGCAGGTGATCTGGTCTCCGATGACGAGAGGTCGGTGGCGGCAGACTCCTGGTCCATAAAGAGCGACTACGGCAGCACTCTCGACGATGACCAGCGCCACGCCGATGCAGCCGAGGCTCTCTCCTCCGCCAATTTCCGAGCCGCATCTGATTACAAGTACAAATTTCTCCTTCCATTTCCCTCTTCCCCTCAGTAATGAAATAAGTGTACCTAGGAATTAGAATATTTAGGTTTTCTTTTCTATCTATATAACCAATAATCTTTCAATTTCTAAAACTGGAAAAGGAGCTAATTAAGTCTGCTTATATTTACGTACACAGTTCTGACAAGGAGGAAGCGGATGGGGATGGGGTGGCATCAATGCTAGGTCTTCAAAGTTATTGGGATGCTGCATATGCAGATGAACTGGTAAACTTCCGTGAGCATGGCCATGCTGGTGAAATTTGGTAACTGTTCCTTTCTGCATCTATGTTTTTCTGTTAAGTATGCTAATGTTCTCATGTTCATTGTGCATGATAATTAAGCATGAATAGTCGACTACCATTACCCAAGTGCTTTATCTCCTAAAATATCTTTTCGGTTGCGTGCAGATTCAGTGTTAGTTTCAAAAGACTAACTTCACATAATTTAAGGTTAAGGGCTTCGGGATCCATCTTTCTGAAGGATATTAAGAGCATATATATCAACAGTACATTTTATACGAATAAAAATTGCTATTTTTAAAGTGAAATTCATCTTTGGTATAATTCGTCTTAGCAAAAAAAAAAAAAACTATAGTTTGAATTTTTCTACTAATTTATGGTAATTCTATTACAAAAGAGAATGATATAACAAAATAGAGAAATGCATTGTATGATGAAAGTGTCTCATTCCGGGGCTTGGCCTCCTATTTGCATTCTTACCTAATTTGCAGTCCTATGTATGTTTGGTTCTTTTTGGCTTGGTTTACTTGGATCTGTCTTTCTGCCTTCTTCTTTGTTAGATCAGTTCAAGTGTTATCAATTTTCATTACTATTTAGTTATCTGGTTGGAAGATCTTGGTTTGGCAAAACATTGCTTGGTGTCGTCTTACCTATATCAGATGAAAGTAATGTTGCTGCTAGGGAAAATGTGCCTGTAAAGATGCCATTATAGGTTATGGACCCTTTTAAACATTTTAATTTTAGCTGTATAAATTATAGCATCTATAATCTATTATTGAATTTGATAATGAAAAGAAAGACAATAGGTTCAAAGATGAGTTCTGCTACATGGACATTATTCTCTTACTGTACTGTTATTATGGTGTATGACTGCTATTCAAAACTCATTTTTCATTGTTTTCATCTAATAGGTTTGGGTCTGATGTCATGGATGTTGTTGTTTCTTGGACCAAGAACTTGTGCATTGAGATTTCAAAAGGTCGCATTCCGAATAATATTGATGATATCAAGGCTGAACCTGCTGAACAGGACCATAAATATTTGTCTGGCTGGAACATTCTTGACCTTGGAACTGGCAACGGTTTGCTCCTTCAAGAACTCGCTAAGCAGGGGTACACTTTGAGATTTTGCCTGTAGTTCTGGTATTATATGCTAAATCAATCAAAATAGTTTAATCAGTTTGCAAAGATGCTCTATTTAAATTGCAGTCATGTTTATTCATATCATTTATCCCTCTATAAGAGAACCAGATGCATACAGGACAGTCCTTATGCCTAGCATTGTGAAAGTTATAAAGGCTAGATAAATGTGCCCAAGTACATGAAGATGTGCAATTTAAGGTGGCTAACGTACAGGGTTGTAGTTTGTCTATATATGCTCACCCTCACACACACATTTATGTATGCACATGCACACGCCTATTTGCTGTTTAAAAGTTATGTGGCAAATCATACCATTGTACTGTGTAAATAACCTCAGCTATCCATTATGTAGACATCCAATGTTGTTTTTGTAAAATGTAAATAATATGCATATTCATATGAAGTAGTGAAATTTTATTTGTGTGAATTTGTTTTGTCAAGTTGATATGGATGAAGCTGTTATATTGAAGTTCGAAGGGCATAATAAAGCTTTATGAAAACTATGTAAGACAGCCTTTATATATATATATATATACTGCAGTCAGCATATGCGGACCAAGGTTTCTTAGTTAGGATTTTATGTTGAAGATTTTTGGGACGATTTTAGGGTTTAGCTTAAGTTAGAGGAGGAATTAGTTATAAGCAAGGTTAATTTTTAAGGGAATGCAATTTATTTCCAAGACAAATACAAACTTGAAGAAGTTAGTGGAAAACACCAACCTTTCTACAATACAATATATATATGTTATATGTTTCTCATAGACCTTGATAAGGGGGAAGGAAACGTAATAGCCTATGCTTGCTTCAAATCCTTTTCAGTTATGCAAGTGAAAAGGGAACATAGTAGCAGTTTTATACAGATAACGTAGTGTATGTCAGCAATTTTATATGGATTGCTTAGATTTTTGAATAATGTTTGCTCACTAATGGTGAAAATTGTGGGAATCTAGTTTTTCAATGCTTATTATTATCTCCTTACTGAAGGCTGTGGGGATCAACTTCAAGAATTGTAAAACTTCCATGAAGATGGGAGACAAAGGAATATAAATGAAAATGACCAAAACTGTATGTAGTATATGGGTGTGCATGAAGGCATCCATTTATGTTTTCCATTCTGAGAAGATTGTTGCTCATTTATTTTTCTTAAGATCATGAATTGCTGAATAATCTCTCTTCCTACTATTTTGCCTGCATCTATCAAAGCTTGACATGAAGTTGTGGAACTGGTATTTAAACTTTGGCAAAGCCTTTTTTCTTAATATTTTTCTATTCTAATTGTTATATCATTAATGAAGAGATGTGGTCCTGGTTTCTTTTACTTTAGGTTCTCTGATTTAACTGGAGTTGATTATAGTGAAGGGGCTATTGACCTTGCCAGGAACCTTGCCAATCGTAATGGTTTTTCCAACATCAATTTTTTGGTATGACACTTTTGTGAGATTATTGAGAAATTATGGCTTTTTTTGTATTCTAGTGCAAAATTGTTTTATACATTGTAAGGATTTTATGCAAGTTTCTCTATTCCATTGCTGTATGGAATATTAAATATCAGTTGTTCCAATTACAGTTCAGTTTACAAGATCCAGAAACTTTTAGTTTTCCAATCATGAACCCTAACTCCTTAGTTATAGATGCTAAGGAGTATATGGGCAAATCTTAAATCTGTACTACATCAGGGTACTGACTGCAGTTTAAATCGTACACCAGTGTCCACCCTTCTCACTACCAATGAGGGGGCATTCTTGGATGTGAAAAATATTTGATCCATTATAGCAGTTGTGGGAGGACAAGAAAATGTGTGCGCACACCAAACAATACTCACACAAACATTAGCTGAACTCATAATCTGTTCCTTGAAAGTAAAAATAGCTATCATACTCTAGTATTTGTAGAACTCTAGTTATTAAGATTGGTGATTGCAAATAAGTTAATGTATTATTAATAAACTTCATAAATGTGAATATTTTGTAGTAAACTTTCCCTTATCAGAATAGCCTTAAAAACGTAGCAACTTCTTGTGCAAGCTTAATGTGCCTCTTTCAGTATAACCCAAGGTGACAGTATGTTAGAATCCCATGATCTGATAATTAACTAACTATTCTCATAGTTGATATAGGAGTCATTAGGATCTACAGTGTTGCTGTTTGTCTTTTATTTCTTTTGGGATTTGGATTCCTACTTGATTAGGGAGTTCATATCCTATAAATATGTAATTCTTGAAGAAACTTTGGCCATGAAGGAGTAAAAATTCTAAGCTCTTGCTGAAGGAGGTTTTGATCCCCCTTAAAAAAATTTTTCTTTTGCTTTTTCTTTTTTATCAGTTTCTATGTCTTCCCAATTTTCTTTTGAATCCTAAAATTATAACAAAGTAAGGCAGAAAAGTTTAAACCAAGCACTAGGTTTGAGTTTTAGGGTGAATTCAATTAAAAGAGATTTGTCAAAGTTCTTCTCTTGTTTGAGACGTGAGGAAATAGAAGTCCGGTAATGGCTTTTTCTTTCTTGCATTTTTACATCAATAGATCAACATAGAGACATCATACTTCTGGCATGAAAATTTTTGGGTCGTGATCTAATCCAGATTAGAATCTGAATTCATTAATCCAGGTCTTAACAAATTAAACATAGATTGATCTTTATCTGTTTCAATTGCATTCCAATTCAAAATTAAGATTTATAATAATTTAATATTCCACCAAAACAAGATATATTTGCATTATGTTTTCTTTTAATTTCAACCTACCTGTGTGGTGATATATGTGTGAGTGATCCATGTGTATTGGAGCCATGAATTTTTTTAAGATTTGATTGTATCAATATATTAAAAGGTTGTTCTGGATATAGTAGATTTTCACTTCTCTTCCCCCATTATAAATTTTTGCAGTTGTAAGAAAGTGTCATTGATGTTTACATGTATGCTCACAATTGTATGTGGCAGATAAGGCAACATCCTAATTTATCAGTAGCGCACAAAAAGTTCTAACTTTAATTTTCTTATAATTGTTGTTATTTAAAGATGTTGATGGTTGGGGTTTATTATACAATACAAATATTTGATTTGCTTTTTAGTTGTAGCTGGGGTGGTAGTTTTCTTTTTCCTTTTTTTTTTTTTTTTTTTACCCGACTTGAACCGAGAACTGAAATAACCTAACTAGAAATAATCCTAAAATTTTAAAACTCAATTCCAACTTGACCTGCCTAAATTAATCTAACTTGAAACCATTTGAAGATTTAAATTATTAAAAATTATTTAAAAAATAAAATGATATTTTCTTTATTTTAAAAAGTCAATCATAAAAGACCTGCCTAATTGATCTGAAAATGACTTTTTTGTTTTTTTTGCATATTGATTTGATGAGTTTATTCAATTTTCACTCCAAAATGATCTAGTTCAAATCCACCTGAAAAGGCGTGCTATGAAATTAACGCAATACGAATCTAACTTAGCCCGACTACTTTTTCTAGTCATAGGTTGTAAGTGATTAAGTTCTGAAATTGAATTCAGAGTGTCATTTATTTTGCTTTGATGTTTTTGTTATGAGTATACGCATTGTAGGTTTAGCGAAGGTAATAATAGGAAGAATAAGAGAGTGCGATTAAAGGCAGTAGTTATATCCGAAAGCGCACACTTTAAATATTTAGTTCAATCTTGTAAGAAGATAGAGGCTGTGGAGAAGATATTGTCTATTGAATTAAAACAGGATGGATGAAATGGAGATATGCATCGCGCATGTTGTGTGATCGTAAGATTTCATATAAACTAAAAGGAAAATTTAATTGCTACAGTAAGACCCGCTATAATGTACGAGAGCAAGTGTTGGGTGATAAAGACGCAACAAGTGTGACAAGGATTGATTAGTGTGACAATGATGAAAATGCTAAGATGGATGTGTAAATATAGTTTATAACGAGTGTATTAGGGATAAAGGTGAAGTGATTCTGATCATGGACACATTGAGGGAAGGGAGACTTAAGTGATTTGGACATGTGAATTATAGGCCTCTAGATGCACCAGTTAGAAGAGTAGAGCATATTAGATTAAATATAAGTAAAAAGGGGAAGAGTAGACCTACACTTGGAGAAGAGTAATCCGAAATGATCTAGAGCCTTACATCATTCTGAGGATATGACCTAAGATCGTCCTGAGTGGAAAAAATGAATCTATATAGCAAATTTCAATTAATTTGGGATTAAAGTTTAGTTGAGTTGAATTGACCAGTGTTTTTATTGTAAAACATGGTTTTGCATCATTTGGTATAACAGCATTATTTTGGTTAAATTTGTCCGTTCCTTGCATTTGTTCTTTAGGTTGATGATGTTCTTGACACAAAGTTAGAAATACAGTTCCAGCTTGTCATGGATAAAGGAACTCTAGATGCCATTGGATTGCATCCTGATGGCCCTATCAAAAGGTTACTAATATTGTCAGCTACTGATCTGGAATTTTTCAATTGTATCTGAATTTTATGCATTGCATTCTACTGCAAGAAAATCAATCTTATTTTTTGGTTGATTAATTATTAGATACCTAAGCCCGTTCTTCTCCCTATTTTTAGGATAATGTACTGGGACTCTGTCTCAAAGTTGGCTGCATCTGGTGGAATATTGGTAAGCATCATTTTGAGGCTCGATTATTGTAGAAGACACCTTTTACATTGTCACTGTAATTGTAGGTGATTACATCGTGCAACAGTACAAAGGATGAACTGATGCAAGAAGTGGAAAATTTCAACCAGAGGACTAATTTGTCTCAAGGATCAGACAATGCTCCTGTATTCCGGTATCTTAATCATGTTCAAACATACCCCACATTCATGTTTGGTGGATCAGTGGGATCACGTGTTGCAACTGTGGCATTCCTTCGAAGCTAAAACCTAACCTGAGCTGCATACTTGGGTTTTATGTTCTTGAAGTGTCTGTATGATGGGACTGTTATCGCGTCTGGAAAACTTGATGTGCTGGAAAGTGAATTGTAGATTTTGACACTTTAGTGATAATGTAACGGATGCAACAATGCTGACAGTTTGTAAAGTCTTCATCTGAAGATTTCGAATTTTATCTGGCATGTTTTTGTATTTTCATGCATGACAATATTAAAATTACAAAAAAGAAAATTGAGCTTGGCGCCAGTAAAACGATGCCTAGGACCTGGTCAAGCGCTTTGGATTCTCATATTTGTGGAGTAAAAATGGGAACGATTCAAATGTTTTGGTAAGTTTTTATGATTATTTTATTTTTAACGAAATAAATATTATTTCATAAATTACTGTTATTAATTAATTAATTAAATTTTATTTTATGGTGATAATTCATGACGTATTTATTTTGTTAAAAACAAAGTAATCATACACTTCACCATTCTGGATCTTAATAGAATTAGACCAAAGCCTTGCAAAGAGTCAATTTGAAAATATTTGACATTATAGGATGTTTTATAGAGATTTGGTCTCAAATGTTGGAAGTCCTTTACGAAATTCTGCCACAATTTCCATGGCATAGCATAAGCAAATAAACCAAAAAGTCTAAGCAAATATAATCACGTAATTTTGAGGAACTTAGCATGAGGAAGTGCGCTTCATGGGCTACTAAACGATGGGCCTTCTTTCCCAACGCATGTACAAGGCAATTTTATTATAATAAAGAAATAATTATCAAAAGTGTTCTGTGAATGAGCCGACCCCATCTTCAGCAAATAAAAATATGTTATTTTATTTCCTAGTAGAAAAATATTTGCATTCATCGCATTTATATATCTCTGATAGTACCTTTTACATATAATAATTGAAGCATTATCTGAAGGATGGCTAGAGTTTTAAAGGGAAGACGGCATGTAAGAACATCACACACTAAAAGTTTATGTGACTTCTAGAGGAGCGGTGTATGTATGTATGCTATATAACCGCATTATTCCCAAGCGATATAGGATAACCAAATTATTGTCTTTTTAAACGTTAGAAAAGTTTAACATAACACACATAAATATGGGGAAGGGGAAAGACAACATATAAGAATACTGCACATGAAAATCCAAAAACCTATACGACTCTTGGAGGCATGTAATTGTTTGAAAATTGACTAATTAAGGAGTCAAAATTGAAAAAGGAACATAAATATATTGCAACATTTAAACACAAAATATAAAATTCCTTCTAGAAAATAAGTTACCCCATGTAAGGGAGAAAAAAAAATATTTAACTAAAATCAACATAAGAATTCAGTCCACCTAAATCCAAAAATCCAATTAATTGAGCTAATAGTTTTGATTTCGATATTTATTTTTAAAAAATTTCAGTTTTTAATTCGATTTTAATTTTTTATACTAAAAAACTAGTGATTAACCCAATTGTCCAACTATATATCTTATATATAAATTTAGATAATTATATATTATAAATATTCTACATACATACATACATACATATATATATATATATTAATTGATTAATTTTTTAATTGACCAAATTAATAATTTTCATAGTTTCTATTTAATTTTTTATTCAAAAATATTCTGAATCAAAACTTATCAATAATTTAAAATATTACCCAATTGAATTGTGAACAACTATAATCACATGTGCAAGTGAGTTATATATATATATATATATAAGTGAATACAATCTATTTTGTTTTTCTTTTTTTTTTTTAAGTATTAGAAATGAAGAATATTCTTGTGAAAATCAATATATTTTTAATGTTACTTAATAACTATCTCAAACATGTCCAATTAATATATAAAAAAATATGTAATAAGTATCTCAATTATTATGTGAAAGGATCCAAAAATACACCTTACTATAAATATCAAAAGAAAACGTTCGATAATGCATATTGATAACGTGTCTCTCACATTATATTCACATCGTATACTTTCTACATGAGCATTCAAGCATTATAAACGTGTTATTGTTTTTCTTTGGCCTTATGTTTCATTTAATTGGAATATCCAAATTCTTACCCCTCTTCAAGGATGGCAATGGGTAAAATATGGACAGAATAGTGTTATATTATGTATATCTAAAGGATTTTAATTCTATTCATATTTGTATTTATATCCATTTAGATAATAAATATTAGACCAATTTCTATATCCATAAAACTTTAGATAATCCGTGGATACTCATTACTCAAATAATTATAAAAATACTAGTAAAATACATGTGTAACTTAAAATATAAAATATGTAATTACTAATTTGTAACCACATTTAACTAAAAATAATACATATTATATTTAAAGAGGTTTTATATTAAAAAATTAAATAAAATATATTAAAATACTAAATGAAAATTTAAATAATTTTAGTCTACTAGGTTCTATAAATATAATATACTTAATGCATTGGAATTAATAAGTTCAATAATATAATTATGCATCTAACTTAAAAAGAAAATATTAAAATTAATTGATATTATTTATATTAGCTAGAGTTATATTTATGTGTCAATGTGTGTATGTGTAGACGTGCGCGCATGTATATATATATATAAGGGATGGATATGGATTTGGTGACAAATATATTTGATAATTTGCGTAAAGTATGTGCAAGATACTACACTATTCATACTTTATCCATATTCAATGCTATTTTTTCGGATATAAATTTATTCTATGATTACCTAATTTGATAGAATAGAATTCGAATGAGTATCCACAAATAAAGTATAAATTGCCAACTACCCCTCTTTCCCCCTTAACTAACTCCACCCACTTAATTTCACCAAACTCAAAAAGAATAAACAATTTTCGGAGCCCAACCACTAGAAGTTTGAAATTACACTGCTTAAGTTCTATTGTCACTTACCTCGAAATTTCTTAGCACGGAAAATATATTTTTGAAATATTTTTATATTTAATATTTAGAGTATTTGTAAATTAGTTAATAAAAAAATATGATTTTTTATAAAAATTAAATTAACAAAAATATCTTTTTATTTGAAAAATCATTTTTGATATTTTTACAAATTCATTCAAATAAAAAATAAATTACATAACCACATATAAAATACTTATCATCATTAATTATCTTGACTACTGATATTCATCAATTGAAGCTGATCATCAATTAATGTTAGAAGGTCTCATTTAATTATTTATTATTTGATAGATTTTTTCATATTGAATAATAAATGATATAAATATAAAATATTTTATAATCTAAATGTTATCATAATTTTTATAAATTAAAAAATAATATTTTTATATATTATAAATATTTATTTAAAAATATTTTCTAAAGAAGTTATATTTCGTAAAATTGATTGAGCTAAGTACTCGTAATTTTCTCCCAAGTTGAAGTTGAAGTGTTGAATTTAATTTAATAAAATTCCAAATGCAAACAAAATTTTGAAGCATTAAAAGAATCGGATTGATTGAAATTAGACGCTTATAAAAATACAAATCAAAATTATATTTTTCAGTTTCTCAGTGGAAGCCAAAATTAAATTCTATAATATGTAAAATTCCAATTCTTTGAATTGATCAAACAACAGATGGCTATAAATTCATTGAACCAGAAATTATGCGAATGAACTAATTGATGCTTTTCTTAATCAATAAATTCATGTTTTTTATTTATTCATTATTAGTTAAAAGCATGTAATTCTAGAACCAAGCTACCGTATATTTCATGCCTTCAACTACTTAGGTGTATTTAATATTTCTAATGTCAGCAGTTGATTATAAATTTCTTAATATAAATCCTATGAATAAAATTTTAATTCAAAATTTATTATTTTCAAAATACAATTAAATTACTTTTATGAATAGATAAAAAATTATTTTCAAAGCCTAAAAATATAGTAATTTTAACAATAATAATACAAAACATGCCATTGGACATTCTTATATTCATGGGTTAAGCCTCAACTAATAGCTAAATAATAAGAAGCTACCTAACTGGAAAATTATAACATAAATAACCTTGGAAAATTAACTAGCATATCTGTATTTGTGCCATATGGACAGTCAATCTCTCCCTTTCACATCTATTCTTCTTTAGTGATTATCAAATCCACATGCATTTTTCTTTCATATTTATTCTAATTCCCTTTTTGTAAATATTAAAAGAAAAAAATCAAACACTTTTAGTTCTTCCTCACTCACAACCCCACATCAGGTTGTATATGATTCAATTTGGACGTTTAAGAGTAAAATTATTTATTAAATTAATTATAGCAGTTTATGTATAAATTCAATCGAATTAAATCATGTTTATAATATAATCTAGTCAAACAGTACGTTTAAGAATATATTTAGATTGGTTTTGATCTTTATATACTTCATACTCATTCAATTAAGATTTCGTTGAAATATTATTAGATTTAGTAACATTTAAATTTATCTTAAAAAATTAATTAATTTTAATTAGTATAAATTGTAGTTGTATGGAATATGGCAACCTTTATTTATATGTTATAATTACTATTAATATTGTTGTTTGATTTACTTTTTTTTTTTTTTTTTATGATTGACATGTTTTCTCATACGCAATAAATATAACGTAAATGTATAATAATATATAAAATTGAAGATAAAAAATAACAATCTCAAATACTACTCGACTATAAAGCCAAAAAAAGAAAAAAAGAAAAAAAAAGCCATTTTGGGCAAGATTACAAAGCGGCTCGTTATAAGCGAATCTCTTAAAAATTTTTAATTTTTTTCCTTCTAGAAAACTTATCTAAATTGAGTCTATATTTAACTGATAAAATAATTCATTAAGTTAATTATGAGATATTACTATAGCATTAGATAGATATATAAAATGATAATAAACATTTAATATAAGTTCTTCTTCTTTTTTTTTTTTCCCTCCCTTTTCTTTCTTTCTATGAGCTCTTATGCGTGAATGTTACATTTCGAAAAACTTTATAATATTCAAATAGTAATCATCAATTTGTAAACAAATGAATATATATATAATGGACAGAAATTGAATGAGAGTATTCATGATCTTTACACTTAATTTAGATGAACTATGAAAGAAATAATTAAAAGAAAAAGAGTACCACTAAGACAGGTGATACCAATATTTCTACAAACCAAACATACAAGATCAAGAAACTGAGATGTACCCACTTGTTTCTTGAGCTTGTAGTCATAACCAGATCCATAATTCCATCCATATTTACATCTGCAACACCTTTCAAGCCTCTCCTTCATCTTCACCTCCATTATTCTTTCTCTTAGAATACTCAAATTTGCTTCAACCCCGTCACTCGACCTGCTTGCTATGTCAAACCAAACAATTAAAACTTAATTAAACAATAAAAACTTAGATCATTTTTATTATTCCTTTTAGGTAATCATGCTTTGATTGGGGTTCTAACTCGCTCAACCTCATATGGAGACAACTTTAATGCGACTTTCACATTATACATGAAAGGCAAACAACAAAAAGGGAGAGAATTTAAGGTTACCTTCATGATCTCTGAAGCTCTGGGCTCTAACTTGAAAGGTTTGACGAGTACTGATGATGAGCTGCTTGTAAGATGGCCTGAGCAGTGTTGAGAAAGAATGTAGAGAAGCCATGTTTGTGCGTATGTGTGTGTATATAAATATAAAATATAATATAAGTTTCAAGAATCTGCAACAAAGAAAACTCAGGATATGAAATTAATTCTGTTTCTTGTGATGGGTTTTTCTTCTTAACACATGAGAAATTGATTTAAGGTTAGAAACTAGCAGAATAGCGGTAAGGTTGAGGTTAATTAGCTTGTCTGAGCTACCATTGAAATGAGCTTATTTTGATGCCGTTTATATATAGCTATGACAGGCATATGGCAATTCATATGAGATAGAGGTCAACATAGCCAAGGTTTCGTAGCTGAAAAATAAAAACAACGAAAAAAAGTATGCCATACAAAATCATAAATTATATGATACTAGGCGGCAAAGAAAGTGAGGTCAAACTTTCTTTGTTCTGGCATGTATGACATGCCACCATGAAAAAAGAAAGATTATTTACATGTCTAGTCTAATGAATCTTTCCATACTTTTGAGACGTGCAAAATTAAATTAAACAGAATCGAAAAAATTAAAAATTAAATTTTATAAAATATAAATTAAATTAAACTATAAATAGAATAGATTTGATTCAATTTAATTATACTTTGGTTTGATTTAAATCAAAATTTTTAAAAATATAATTACTAAAATATTTTTAATATAAATAATAATTTTATAATATATTTTAAAATATTTTTAATGTAAATAATAAATTTTAAATAAAATTTAATTATTTTAATTTTATTCAATCTAATTTAATTTAATTTTAAAAAAATTTTGGTCAGTTTAATTCGACCAAAATTTTGTTTATCTAAAAACATAATCAAATCAAATCGAATTAACTAAAACTTCTTTTTAAAAAATTAAATTGAATCAAGCCGAACCAGTTGGATCCTATTGATTTTTTTAACTTTTTATCAAATAGTACCCACCCTTATATGTGTGAAGAATAAAAATCTCGGATTCAATTTCTCTTTTATCAATATGATAAGATCTTCATCTTTGCAGAAATAGTTAAAAGAAAAGACAACATCTAGTTGTATAGTTTATGATCTATTAATTTAATTAAAAATGGATAATATAAATAAATGAAGTTTATAATTAATGTATTAATATGGCTAGTTATTTTTTGAAGATTATTGGAGTATTTTTGGCATTATTATTGAAAAATTAGATTTTAAAATAAAAAAATATAAACGATTTTTTCTCATATCCAATTATGGATGTTATCAATTTTTTTACTCATAGAACTCATTGAAAAAAATTATGAACAATTAGGAAAAATTTCTTAGATTTTTTTGTCTCAAAATCAGATTTTTCATTAACAATGACAAATCATTTACTTTGTAGGCCATCCATGTCAACTACTAACTACTTAATATAATGTTATATATAATATTGTAAACAGTATAATTTAATGTATTTAAATAATTATTTTATTAATATATATAATTATGTATTATTTTAATTAATTTTTATTTAAATAAAATTATTATAAACAATTAACAAATTACATACATAATTTAAAATTTTACATAACTGTATCCTACATTTTCATTTCTGTAAATTTTATTACTCAACTTAATTTGAGATTAGCATATGTCCAAATGAGACTAATGGATCTCTAAGTGAAAATCGGTATGATAAAATTATTGCTAATTTGAAGAAAGAAAAGTTCAAGGAAAAAAAAAAAAAAAAAGAGAACTCAAAATTTTAGTATGTTAATTTTCACCTTATTTATTAGTTCTGCTATTAAATTTTATTAATTTTAAGATATTTATAGCTAAAATTTTAACCTTTTGGAATAGTAACAGCATTATTTAGGATAACAGAAAATGACTTTGACGTAGTAATTTTTTTAATTACGTTTTGATGATTTCAAGGAAATGATATAATAGTATTTATCGCCGGAGTTTCTTTTAATGATAAAACAAATAAGTGAAGTTGATAATTAATAGGCTTGATACGAAAAGAAAATCAAATTTCTACGACATTTTCATATAAATATTTCAAAATAGTTAATAATATTTAAAATCTATTAAACTTAAGTCATCATATCTGCAATTAAAATTGAGGCAAAAAAATATCATTTGTTAAACTTGCTATTATATATATATATATATATATATATATGAAAATCCAAAATCAGTTAAAAAAATTTTAAAAGAGAAAAAGAGCTTTTCAAAAATTATTTAAATTTTATTATTAATTAAAATATTAATTTACACACACACATATATATATAGTAAATAATATAAATCTTTCAATTTAATTTTAATAATAAATATAAGTTTATCAATTTTAAATATAATTAATTATTTTAAAGAATTTAAATAGAAGGTATACCATTTGGCGTGATTAATGTGATAAATGTTGATATTTTCAGGCTGACAGTTGGTCGTTTAAGGTCATCGAAGTCAGGATACTAAATTGAGAGTGGCAATCCACATTTGACCAATCTCCTGCAGATTTAGCAGTTTTTGACAGCTATACAATTTTACTTATTTTTCGGCGGCAATAAGAATATAGCAATTTGCCTACTCAGCCATTTGTGCTCATAGCATAATCAATATACTATTAACTTAAATTTTAACGTTAATTTTAAATTATTATTTATTATTTATTAAATAATTATATATAATACAGTTATATATATTATTATTTTCTATTATTTTATGAAAAATTGTTATATTAAAAAAATTTTAAATAAAAAATTAAAATAATTAATTACTATATAAAAATTTTAAATAAAAAATTAAAAACTTAAAAAGTAAACATTCTAAATAGAAAACTAAGATCATATAAAAAATTAAAAAACTAAAATTTTAAATAATTTCTAAATATAAAATTTAAAAGTAAAAATTACTTTATTCAATTTTAATAAATTTTCTTTTTAAATTATGCTACATAAAATTAAAAATATAAATTAATAAATAATATTTTATTACTATATACATAATTACAACTTTAAAAATTTTATTCTATTATTTTATTTATTTAACAATAAATTATATAAAATAATAATTAATCATTTAACTAATTATTTAATAAAAATAAATATTAAATTTATTTAAAATTTATTATTATAATTACACACGTATTCACACAATTAATTACAGTAATATCAGAACCGATTGCGAAACAACTGCAATCGTTTTTTAATTTTTTTTTTTTTTTTAAGAAAAAACAAGTGCAAGCGTTGAGTTTAGCAAACCAGAAGACTGTGTAATTTATAAACTTCCTACTTCGGCTCCAGGCTCTAGCAGACCCTAAAGCCTAATGTATTCCGTTATATTCTTACCCACCAAATGCCGATTAATTACGTTAATTTTGGAATGGGTAAATTTAGCAGCATCAAACGGTAGTTCCTTTATGGAAAATGGCATCTATAGTTCCAGCAGCCCTCAATTCTAGGCAGAGGCAACAGCCATCAGTAATTTGATGATGCAAAATGTGGATCCATTAATCTAGCCTAACTGTATTTCATGAGACTCAAAAAGTTGTTTGAATTATATAATGTGAACTCCCAATACACATCGTACACTCAACTCATGAATGTTTTTTTTTTTCCCCAGAAACATCCAACATTATTTCCCTGAAATAACGGAAAATTACTGCTTAACTATGTAGGTATTAGAACAACAATCAGAATTCCTTGCTAGAACAATCGGGCAATAGAAATTTCTCATTCATTGGCAGATGCATCCTCTGGTGGAGTGCTGCCTGCATCTGCATAAAGAGAGGGATGGGTAAGATTCTATCTTTGTTTGTAAGATAGAATACATTCACCAAGATAGCATACATTCACCAAGATAGCATACATTCATACCTTCGCCATCTGATGGGGCGTAAGGTGACTTTCGGTAACGTGTCTGCTGCTGTGTAGGCTAAACATAAACCATGCCAAGAAAACCAAAATAGAAAATAAGTGCCCACAAATAAAGAAATTACACAATTCACCACAGTGAAACATTTTATCCATCAATAGCAACTACCTAACCAAAAGGTGAGAGGGAATGTTAGATGAGGTTGCCTGCTAACCATGCATTTAAAAGAAAGCCGGTTTATATAGAACTGAAGGCCTCAAGATAATAAACAACAATTAGTGTAGTCCTTCAGCAGTCTACTAAACAATCAAAGCCAGAAAAATTCACCTCAATCCGAATTTTATACAAATTTACTAAAGTGAGCTAAAAGAAACGAATATTTAAGACCCACATGTAGCTTTTCAACAACTGTAAAGTTCTGCTTCCTCTCATTGCTTTCCACATCAAACCAGCAGAGAGGCATTAGAATCCAACATCAGACCATAATTTTAGTGTTCTATTAATGACAGCGCACCGCATTCACAGAATAATTTAATTTCTCAAAAGTAATTAACACTAAAATTTGAAAGATTGAAATCGAAGAATATTATTGAATGAAAGCTTAAATGAACCTACAGAGGTTTGTATAGGCACCCAGAAGCCTCAAATAAATAGAAAAGTAAAATCCTAATCCAAATAGGAAGGGAAAGTAAAATCCAAAATTTCCTAAAAACAAGAAGTGGCCCGTTGAAGGAAATACTGAATGATTTTTGGCCTGGAAAATGGGTCCAATTGAACAAATTAAATTGACCCAATGAAGGGCTTTAAATGATCTTCTAAATGATTGTAAATCAGGATATTATCGAAATAAACTACAAACTTCCTAATCAAAAGCTTTAGTACTTGATTTATTAATCTCATAAAAGCAGTAGATGCATTTGATAGTTGCATGGCATCACCAACCGCTCATACAACCCCTCCTTCATCTTGAATATTGTTTTCCATTCATCCTCAAATCAACTTCAAATTTGATGATACCCATTCTTTAGGTCAATTTTAGAAAACCATTGAACACCATGCAACCTGTCAAGCATGTCATCAAGTCTTAGACAGTACTTTTATTAATTGCTTGACTGTCTATGCACATTCTCCAACTCTCATCTTTCTTTGGTGTCAAAAGGAATATGATAAAAGAACTCGAGCTTTCCTAAATTAATCTCATTTGTAGCAGCTGCTCTACCTATTCTTTCAAAATCTCACTCTCTTTAGACGCATCCTGTAATGTGACAAATTTGGTAAGCTCATCCTGTCTATGCACATTGTCCAACTCTCGTCTTTCTTTGGTGTCAAAAGGGCTATTATAGCATAAGGACTCATGCTTTCCTAAATGAATCCCATTCACAGCAGCTCCTCGTACCTTTTCTTTCAAAATCTCACTCTCTTGTAGACTCATCCTGCAATGTGACAAATTTGGTTAGCTCGCTCCTGGAATCAAATCAATATGATGCTGGATATCTTCATCAATGACAAACAATTTGGCATCCCCTCAGGTATCAGCTCTGTAAATTCTTGTGATAATGGCCTTCTGGTTACTCCTCCACTTGTAATTCAACAGCTGCCATGAACACTTGCTTCACTATCGATGCATGAACTTGCCTGGTTTCTTTAATTTTTGCCTCACTCTCTTGTAACAGTCAAGAAAGTTCAACCTTCAGGCTTAGCACCTCCATTCTTTAATGGCAACAGTTTATATTTCACACCTCCCTTCTCTAATCTACACATATTGCTTATTCCAGAATGTTGTGCGTCTACATCATATTGCCATGGTCTACCAAAGAACAAGTGACACACATCCATGTCAACAATATCACAATACATCCCATCACGATACTTACCAACTGAAAATGACCCTTGGCATTGTTCCATGACTTCAATATTTCCTGCTTCTGTTTTAATCCATCCCAATATGTAAGGGTTAAGATGTTTTTCAACTGGTAATCCCAACTTCTTCACTGTCTCTCCTTTCCAATAATATTTTCACAGCTTCCTCCATCAATAATGACTCCAAACACCTTATTATTGATAGTACATCTAGTTCGGAATAACTGATGACGTTGAGTTTAGTCTTCTTGTTTATGGGTTAACATCAACTCCTTCACCATATAATTTTGTCCCCCATTTGCATAATCTTCATAGACATCCACATCACCATGTGCTTCATAATATATTCCTCCATCGTCTTCCTCTCAACCAGATTCACTGCTTTCTTTGAGGACACTCATTGGATTGATGACCTAGTTGATTACATCTAAAACACTTCCATGCTGTCAACTTAGCATATGGGTTCACAACCTTCTACACTTCTTTCTCTTCATTTATAGGATTGCTTACCTGTAGACTTCGTGTCCTGGGAATTATCATTATTATAATGATTATTCCCACCACACCCAGCATAATCCTATACTAATTTGAATTTCTCAATACGTCCTATAATTTCATAATTCTTCCTGCTCCACTCCTTCAACATTAATTTACCTTTGTCACCATGTTCTTTGCTTCACATAAAGTTCTCAAGAGATGAACCCCAATTCCATCTTTTATGGCTGGTTTTTTTCAAATGCCTTGCAACTTGCTGCCCTTCAAATTTATGGGGATTGTTTCTTTCAACCAAACTCATAAATTCAATTGTCTATTCATGCACAGTTTGATTCCCCTATTGGCATCGCTAGCACCTCTGAAATAAAATCTACTCATAATCTGGAGGTAGCTATTCTTGCTTCAACAAATACTTCATCTTGTACCATGTATGAATAGGCCCCTTACTTCTCGTGACCTCTGGGCTTGAATTCTTTCCCACCAAGTAGAAGCACCACTCTTCAAATGACCTGCTACTACCCTGACTCATTTTTTCGCTGGAGTTTCCAAATAGTAAAAGAATCTGTCAATCTCAGCAATCCAATCTATAAATTCCTCTATACCTCCATTGAAATAGGGAACATCAACCTTCAATAAAAAATCACTACTTTTCCCTATCATAGCCATACGCATCTCTCCTATACCCTTCTGTTGGTAACGACTAAAGCTGTTTGGCTCATAAAAATCTTTTTCTTCATCTTCTTTGTAGATAAGTTGCCTACATGCAGGAATAGGTTTGTTGATAGGTCACCACAAGCTCCTTCCACCCTTGGCCTTTTATTGCCATTTTAATTACAATTTGCATCATTTCCTAGTGCATCTAAATGATCTACAATTTCTTCAAAACGTCATTCCAAACACTGGAATTTGAGATCCATCCATTGCTCCAGACATTACAACGCTTTGTCCTGTTCGGTTGGAGCTCTAGTCTCCTCAACACCGCTATAAAGACCACAGTGTTGGCACTAGTTGCTATCCTGCTCCCATACCACCTAATGCAGTGTAAAGGGTTCACCAAACATTTTTTTTCAAAGGTAATTAACACTAAAATTTGGAGATCAAAATCGAAGAATATTAATGAATGCTTAGACGACCTTACAAAAGTTTATATATGTATCCAAAATCCTGAAACAGAGAAAAATAAAATCCTAATCCAAATAGGAAAAGAATGTTGGCCTGTTGCAGCCCAAAATGAATGATTTTTGGAAAGGAAAAGCCCGTTGAAGCTGAAAACAAATGATTATTGGAGTGGAAAACGGGGTCCAATTGAACAAGCTCAATTGACCCTGCTATAGTACACATAAATGAGTATTTTTTGATACATTCTGAGCACTGTAACTTATCTGAATACCCAATTCCAATATTTATATTAAAACACTTAAAACCTACTTCAATTTGGACTTTGACACTCCAATCAATCTAAAAACTGAGTACCAACGTCTTCCACATTAACCAACATGTGAGCAAAAAGATTTAAGGATGTCATTCTCGACAAAGACAGAACAATAACTCAGGGTTCAAATTCAAGGGAACGACATCTACATCTGCTATTAAAGATTATACCTCCATTCATCAATGACATTCTGCATCTTCATTTATGGTAATACAATAAGCCCGCAAAGAATTAAAGAAAATGGATATTATCACAGATGTCAGTTGCAAACATCATAATAGTTTAGTTGTTTCAATGGGTTTCGATCACTGCAATGTTCATGACTGGCCCTATTGAGCTTTGTTTCAAGTAGCAAAATATAGCCAATTGATAGTTTAACAAATCTTGAATTAATAGAGATAACTCAATCACAAAGGTTTGCTTTCACAGTATTTTTTCCTATTAAGTCATAAAAATAAACATTATAAAATAGAAATTTAAGAAACTGATTTTAAAATCATTTGTTATAAAAATCATATTTTTACAAGAGTGCACAATTCTTTCTCTAAAATGTTGATTTGAAAGAGGCAAAAATATATATAGCTCTATATATATATTGAAATGGTTTTTACATTAAAACTAATAAACTTTAGTAATACATAATGTACTACAAGTTACAACCCAAAAACAAGCTTGAATGCAACCCAACAAAGAATTAAGGTTTGAATAATAAAGAGCTCACAGACAATTGGATTTTAAAAGGAAAAAAAAATTGAGGGAGAGACAGAATAATCTTTTCTATGATTTGGCAACTAGACCCCTTCCCCACTCTCTCAAGAAGTAACAAAGGATGTATTCTTCTTTGTAGAAGCACAACCTCATAAACACACCCCCCCCCCCAAAAAAAAAAGAAACCATCTTTCTCCCTTTTCCTCCCTCTCCCTCTCACTCTTGGCTCTTCTCCTTTATCTCAATTCTGGAAATGCCAGCAATCTCTAAAGGGCCATATAGCGATGTATCAAAAGAACCCAGTGATACATACACCTAAGATTTAGAATAGGATAAACATGAGGAGTATCATTTTGGTCCCACCTAACCTTCTCTTTATAATGAATAGAATTATAAGGAACTTATCATTTGATCAATTAACTTGGCTTTTCCCTCACTGCTAAAGCAATAAGTTAATCACCTTACAAGAAGAATAGTTTGTCTTACGCACAAGCACAAAGAAAAAAAGAAGCTTTAGACAAGATTATCTCTAGAGCAAATTTTGAGAATTATTCCCTCACTGCTGAAGCATTAGGAGAAGTCTCAGATTTCAACTTTCAAAGGATGGCTGAAGAGCCACTCAAAACTAAAATTACTAAAGCATTTCAATGGAGCTAATTCTTGCAAGAGAGTTTCTTTTGGAACGTTAAGAATATAGGCAACTAAAGGTGCTAAGGAAAAGTGCCATATCATTATCATAACTTGAGCATGAAATCAAAACTAGAAAATAGCATTGTTCTTCTGCTTTCACAGTATCACCGATGATTAGAACTTTAGAAGTCATAAATTTTCTGATGATCACAAAGATGGTAGAAACTTAGATTTTACAAGCCATATTTATGAGCAAAGAAAGGTCTCAAAGCGTTAGAAGAAATGCAAAATCCATGATGCATTATGTCTAAGATTGTAGAAAATAAATTTTAGGAGCCAAATTCTTCAAACCAGTTGTTTAAGTTGGTCATCTTGAAATCCAACATGTCAAACTTCATCAAGGCACATGCATCTGAAAAAACCTTATTTGATTTTCTTCCTCAGTACTGGTAATTGATAGAAAAAATTTTGTAGCAACAAAATCAAGTGCATAAGGATTCCCCTTTTTATGATGATAATTTTGTTGTTATAATGCTGTAATTTATTGCTTCCAGTATGTGTTCTTTTTTAAAGAAATCTCTTAACAAGGAATAGCCCCAAAGGAAGTTCAAAAATAATCCAACTTCATTCCTTCCTATTGAGAATTTGAGGTAGAAGAAATTCTTATTAAATATTCTTCAGCTAATATTAGGGAAGTATACATGCCTTAAGAAGGAAGATCCTAAACCATTCATTCAAAATCATACTACTAAAAGCATGGGAGAATTTCCCCCAACATCCTTTTCCAGTCATGGATAATAAGAGAAGACGACCTTGTATAGACCTTGTTATCTTTACATTCACTAATTTATATTCACACTAGTTTAAATGCCATCATTGCAATTTTTTTAATTAAAAAAACAGAAATTTGATTCAGTTTACTAGGTTTTCTCATTGGCTTTGGAATCTACTCGCTGGAGTGCATTTCAACATATCAGAACCAACTCTGAATAACATTACTCACTAATGTTTGGATCAAAACATGCACACATTAATTCTTTGACATGCATCAAATTCAACATATCATTTCCCATAATTGGCTTAATTTTCATGAACCCTTTTCTCAAAGTAACCTCAAAGATCTCAAAAAATAACAAAAATGAAAAACTAGCTTTGTGTTTTTTAACTTTTGAAGTAGCAACAATTTTATATTAAAAGTTGTCAATTCCTGTCCACAAAACCCATGTTCCAGCTTTCAAATTGCCATTAACACACAGCTAGTTGGTTACTTTTGAATGCACAGCATCAAATATCTCCATCATGGCACCATCTATAAAAATGACTAACTTTAGTATCACTCATTCCCATGCTAGATTATAATTTGATGGAATATACTGAGAAAAACAATGCAAATCCAGTATGAGGGAATTATATACTCAACTCAACTAAGCCTTGATCTCAAGTTAATTGGAGTCGGCGATATATATTCATTTTTTCCACTATAGATAAACTTGGATCACAATTTCAAAAATATGTAAGGCCTCTAAGTCATTTTGAATTACTCTCTCCATGTAAGTTTAGGTTTTTCTCACCCCTTTTTATCTATGTATGTACTAATGTGCTCTATTATTCTAACTTATGCGTCCAAAGGTCTGCGACTCACATGCCTAAACCACCTCAATCTCCCTTCCTTCAACTTGTCCGCGATCAGAGCAACTCTAACTATATCCCTTGTACACTCATCACAAGCTCTATCCATTCTAATATCCTCACACATTCATCTTAACATTCTCATCTCCATCACACTAATATAGGAGACTTGTTGTGCCTTTATCACCAAACACTTGCTCTCGTATATCATAATGGATATTATCGCAATAAGATAAAATTTTTCTTTTAGCTTATGTGAAATCTTGCAATCACACAACATGTCAAATGCATTTCTCCATTTTGTTCATCCCACTTTAATCTAATGGGCAATATCCTCCTCACAACCCCCATCTTCTTGACGGATTGAGCCTAAGTATGAGGGAATTATATAATACAACTAAACATCTAAAATAGGTCTAACAGAAAGACTTGCCGAATCTTATCTTAAAGCACCAGACACTGAATAACAAATAAGAAAATTCTCAAAATACCAGACTTAATTTCATTAACGAGATCCATTTGCTTAAGATCCATTATTTCACTCTTTATTCCTTCACATACTCGAAAGAAAGTGATCATAATCTATTATTGTCTCAAAACTTCTTAATTTAGAATAGTTGCTGTCAATATACATGCATAAATAAGAAATAGATATCTTAAAATAAAAAAGTAATGTCATTGAAGAAGTTTCCACTTCCTAATAAACCCTGAAATTTATCCCTCCAACCATGCTTCAGAACCTTACTAGTTAATTTGTCCGCTTCTACTGAAGATCTAAAGCTTAATTACAACCTCTGATTAAATTATAGAATCATAAACTGAAGAGTAAGAAACTGATCTGATTCTGATTTTGATTAGTTAATTTGTCCACTTCTGCTGAAGATCTAAAGCTTAATTACAACCTCTGATTAAATTATAGAATCATAAACTGAAGAGTAAGAAACTGATCTGATTCTGATTTTGATTGTGCTTTCCTCACCACCTGCCATGATTGACACAAATCATCTATCATGTGTGCTTGGCTTATTTTGATTTACATTGCTAAATGGCGAGTGATTATCAACGTGTTGACATGTATGAGAGGATTAGGAGGCATAATCAGCATGCAAAGAGCGCACACCCCATATATCATAAAGTTTGTAGACAGAGAGCATTCAAAACACATGGAGCAGTCAATGGAGAATTGTAAAACCAAAGTACTAAATCCTCTTGTTTCTAGCTTTGTTTGAGCCTATTTTGCTTCATTCTTTGCAAGTACTTGGGATGATCTTATTTATTTTATGGATTGAATATTCTCCAATATTCCCCATATACCATATGCCCTTCTTTTCTTCTTTTAAACAAATTCTAATTCAATACTAAATACATTTAGATGGAAGCCATTAAGCATGCCCTACTAACCAGAACTCAAAAGAAATAGGAGATAGAAAAGAACAATCAACCAAGTAGTACATCACTAACAACACCCACTAGTCCAGTGACAGCACAATGAATTAAAAGAACGGATTACGTAAGCATGATTTAATTCAGAAATTCAAGGGAAAAAGAGTTAAGATCAGGCAGTGGAATTTTAAATAGATACCTGTAATTTGGGTCGAAGGGCTTCAAGAGGTCCTTTAGGTTTCTCAACACCTTGCTGTCATTATTGGACAAAACAAAGCAGAGATGCATGAAATGGTATTAAGTTAGCATCTCACTAGAAGACCCCACACTTGGCCCATCTAAATTTAAAAACAGATCAACAACAATAATACCTTTCCAAGTGCCCAATCAGCAGAATCAAAATACGCCCGCTCATGATCCTGTCATCAAAACCAAACATCGATAATTTTTTTTTTATAACACTTGAACCTACAAAAATTCAAAGCAAATTGTAACAATTAACAAGAAACAACCTTAGAAATAAGTGGTGGCTTCTTGGGCATGATCCCTCCATATTTTTTCTTTACAGCTTGTTCCTACACCGTAATAAAACCAAACAGAGCAACAATAAGAACCCTTTTTTCCTTTCTTTCTTTTTTTTTTTTTAAAAAAAAAATCTGAATCATTAACAAAATCATGTATAAATAAAATAATAAAACGAAAACCTCATCTTGAGATGAGGACACTGAACTTTTATACTCAGCTCCATCCACCTGCTCTTGCTCTTTCACACCCTCCATTCCTGACATAAAAACAACAATAATTTGTACTTCCTTTCAGAGGACAAATAACATAAATGACGTGATTAATGAAATTCCGTTAGATCTAGATCAAAATAAACACCGAATTGTCTCTCCATTTAAACATGGTAAAGAAATAGAAATACAAGATCAAGAAATGAAATCGAGATCGAATACAGGGGAAGCTCCGTAACTTGGGTCGAAATTAGCGAAGAGAGAGATGTATAATATAATAAAAGTTATGATGATGGCACGGGTATGGGGATGGGAACTAGAGATGAAGGAGATGAGGCAAGAAAAAGTGGCGTGCCTCAAGGACTATGTTAGAAAATACAACGCTGATTTGATGCGTCGGATGCATTTTTTATCTTATTATGGTTATCTTTTTTTTTTTTTTTTTTTATGTTATTATTATTTATACAAAATAATTAAAATTTATTAAGATTGTTTGCATGTCTGTAGCAAATTAAAATTAAAAGTTAAGTTAATTTTTTAGATATATTCAAGTTAATTCACGTTTCAGGTGAGATTAAGTAATTTTCAAATAATTTCAAAAGTGAATTGAAAAAATTAAATTGAAAAATAAATAAATTTTTTTAATTATTTAAACCAATCAATAAAATTAAACAATAAATTATTTGAAAGATAAGGAATAAAATTGTTTCTCAAAAAAAATAAATGATATAATTTTGGATCAAATGTATAATTTACTTTTTAAAATTTTCACAAAAGATCCCTTTGATACTCCACCTTTAACATTAACTTTTATTTTCAGCCGTTAGATGTAAAAGAATTATAATAATGCATATTTATGTGTGAACCTCAAAGATTTAACTTTACAATAAAAATGATATTGTATCTTTATCTTTCCTTTATACTAAATAAATTTTTTTGCATATTTTTCTCTCTCCCTTGATAGAAAGTGATACTGCATATATTTTAGAAATAAAAAAAACTCTGCATATTTCATCTCAAAAATCAATATCAGTGAAATTTTTCCAATATTTGTGCTTCGAATTTTCTCTGCTCGGCTTTAAATACTTTTCCCCTTTTGCATCAATTAACATCATCGTTTTATAATCCTCTCTTCTATTATTAGTATTTTGTGTTTATTGTTGGACTGAGAGAACCCTAAACTATTTTTATGATTGATAAACGAAGTTGCTAAGATGTCAATACTGGGACGATCATTATCAATGGTGATTGTTTTATTTGATCTTATCAGATTTAACAATTAAGTAGAAATTGAAATTAAAATTGGAGAAATGGAAGAGAGAGGAAAAATGTGTGTGAGAGTATATATAAAAGATGTTTCTATGAAGATTAGACATTAACGAAGAAGAAAGGGGTATAGAACCTTAGGCCAAGCATGAGACAAGAAAGTGCAGAGAGGGAGAAAAAAAGAAGCGAGGTTTGTGTGGATAGTAAAAGAAGAAATAGAGTAAAAAGAAGATGTATTTGCAAGCATTATGGGTGTTTGGTTCATGCTAAAGTTATCAAACGATTTTATAACTTAAAATCGATAAATGGTCCATAAATTCATATTATAAAATTGAATTGTAAAATAATAAGATTTTATGATATAATAAAATATTTTTTAAAAATTTAATTATGCATGTATAAAAATATAAATAAACTCTTATATAAATTTAATCCTACATATATAAAAATATAAATAAGGCATTTTGTAAATTCAATATACATAAAAGTTATATTAAGATTATAAGAAAATTCGTTTATAAGGAAGTCCAAGTTTATATTTCATATTAAAATTTTAAAATAGAGTAGTTCATATCCGTCATATATTTATTAAATTAACAATATAAAATACACCAATCGACACTATATGAAATAAAATATAAATTTTAAAAAGGGTTCTTATTCAAATTCAATTCATATAAATTAACTTTTTAATCATGTTATAAGATAAAATATGATTAATTTTCAATTTATAACTATAAATTTAAATAGAATATTATATGCATAAATAAAATTAAGTTTAAATTTAATCTTTAAAATTTCATATGCACAATAAGCATAAATTAGTGCGAGTTTATTTATGAATTTACTATTTTTATTGTACTGACTTGCGAGTTTATTATGATTTTATGCAAAAATAATTTTACAAATGAGTTAATTTATTTGGTTAAATAAAAAAATGTAAACTCATAAATTCATACGAGTGGACTCGCAAGTTTGATAACAATTGTTCACACATTTCATGAATATGAATTACAACCCTATGCTGAGTAGATACAATTATATATAATAGATTAAGCATAAATATTTGAGTATTAAATTGGTTAAAATTAAAAATCAAGGGTCAAGTAAAAAGATTCCAAAAATAAAGAATAGTTGAGCTATAATTTTGTTGGAAATAAGAAATATATTCATCTTTCTTTATCTTTATCTTGTTCTCTTTCAATTTCCTTTTTTTAAAAATTTTTTATTTAAGTTGTTTTATCTTAACAATATAAGTACCTAAAAACAAATACACTTATAGGTTTATCATAAAACCAATGAAAATAATAAATTAAATGCCATATCAACATTCTAATCAACATTCCCATTGGAATGTGGTTTAATTTATTTCCAAAAGAAAAATAAATGAGGTTTAAGTGACTTTTTTTTTTTGGTGACTCAAGCCAACTGATTACACTAATGTTTTAGGTTATTTTTCTAAAAAATAATTGATTGTATTAAATGTTTTTAAAATCAACTAATAAGCTTACTAATTTTTAATTTCATTGATTGGATCGATCTAATTTAATTAATTTAATAATAAATAAAATTAGAAATATTATTAAAATAATTATAAAAATTTAAAAATAGTAAAAATAAAAATATATTTATAATAATTAAAATTAAAAAGTTAAAAAATAAATCAAAACTAACCTAATAGATCAATGATTTGAATCAACCCAATTAGGCTACAAAAATGTTTAATAATACATATGTAAATTGTTCTCATTTTTCTTTTTTAATTTGTATATATATTTGTTTATAAATTTTGTTTTTTCATTCCTATATATGTCATCAATTTTGTAATCACAAATTATTAGGTATAGCCAATAATATTTTTTTATAGTAAAATGTTATAAAAAAAGATTTTTTTTTAAAAAAATAGTATCGCGAGGAAGGAGTGGAAATCCTTTTTACTGCCATATATATTAAGCATCCTCTTTGTGAACAATTTAAAATGATAAGCAACTATCACTAGCATTCACTATTAATTCACATTTCTATTCATTTTCTGATAACAAACATCCTATTCATCTTTCATTTCATGCTTCCATTCCTCGCAAATAGCAGTGCCCATATACCACTTGATAACTATTTGTACATTGCTTCCATTCCATACTTCCGGATGATATCCACTTTACCATATTAAAAGCATGTCTGAATACTTGAAATAATGATAAAGCGGTCTTTCTTCAGCACCAAATAGAAATTGTAAAAGCTGCAATCTTAAGTCCCTCTTCTGTACACTATTTCTGATTCTTTAGGGGACAGATGGTTGCAGCAATTACCGAATGTGAATAAAGCGTGACTGAGGATGCAGCTGTGGCAACTCATTTTCTTCATCTGATGGAGCAAGAGAGAAACGAGGATCCTAGAGCACAGAAGTACAGAAAGTAATTAGTGTTAATTATTTAGCATTTTAAATGAAGTACAAACTACACAGCTTGCTTTGAACTGGATGTGCATAGCTTATGGAATCAAATTCAATATTTGCATAGTTCAAGATCAAGAAATTTGGTAAGAAATATGTGTATAATAACATGAGGCACTTTGAACTTTGTTGTATGCCATTATCAAACACCTATGTAGCAACATAAAAGAAGGCAGACATAACCAATTCCCCCAAAACAGTTTGAAGGATGCTCAAGACCTAGCAAAACTGTCCAAAACTTGAATTCATGGAGGGTAACCTAACAAAGTTCGGGGCTTCTGCCACATTAAGTCCACAGGTTAGACGAATTTACCCAATAGTCAAAAAGATTGATCATCACTGACCTGCTGTAGACGGCGACGCTGAATAGCTGTGAATGCTTTAACCATGACATAAATGGGCAAAAGGATTCCAATAGTCCTCAATATCAGTAGCTGCAACATGAAGGAAACATATTTGCTGCATAACTAGTAACAGAATCATTGTCTTTTTATATGAAGAGAATAGACAAAGTAGCCTCAGCCTTACCATGAACAATGCAGTTGAGTAATCTCCAGCTCCACTAATAATGATTGGAAGAGTGTGGCGCAAAACCAGAAGAACCATAAACTGCAAATTAACATGAAAAATGTTCACTTTTTTGAAGGAATGCCAGAACTTAGTCGATAAACACCAAGCATAGTCGCACACAAGTCCTGCAATGCTAATGTGAAGACTAAATGTTTCAGCCCTTCCATGTGTAACAGTAGCCACCATCTCAGCCGTCAAATGTGCCCAAACACAAAGACACATGCTGTTAAAATCAATTGCCAAAGAAAAAAGTCTGCATGTCTTATTGCTTATTTTAGAGGGCCTTACTTGGCAAAAATTTTGATATATTCCTGTAGCTTTAGGGAAATTTTTTTTTTTTCAAGCTAATATAGATAAAAGATCAATATTTTTATTTCAATTATTCATGGGTTAAAAAAAATACAAGTGCTATGAGATGAAGTGCAGAGCCACATGCTATAAAACCAATTGCCACAAAATAAAGTCTATGCTTTTATTGGTTACATATTTTAGAAAACCACTTGATTTTGCAAAATCATTGTATAATTTTCCATGGCTTTAGAAAAATTTTCATTCAAGCTAATAGAAGCAACAGATTTATTATTGAATTCAATAAAAAAAATAACATATGTTATAAGATGAAGTGATATGTACGCGTGTACACACAAAAAGAGAGAGCTGTACAATAATAGCAACAATTCGGCAGCACATCAGGCTTCTAGGAGAAGGAGCTGAATACTCATCAAAGTCAGAATCTACAAATTCACGGTCTGTGGTAACCATTGCCATAAATCCAGGATTACTTAAGTCCCTTCTGGGTATCTCCCAATTTCCCCTGAAAACACAGCCCCCATATAGATTCACACTATTATTTCGTCAAAAAAGAGATCAATAAATTTATGAAGTAAATGAAAATCCAAGTTGGAGAGAATATATAGTCAATATTGTATACCTGAAGTTCATAGAAATGCCACCATAATGAAACAAAGGAGGTGGTGCCGTATAACCAGGCTTAAATTGCTGCAAACACTCAAGACTTAACTTCAAATTGATAGAAAGACAGGAAATAAATAATTGGAACATTAAATATATCAAAAATAAAGGATAGAAGGTGCACCTGGCGACAGATCTCACAGACAGTATCACCCTTCTCATTGCACCACCTCTGAACACATTTCCGGTGAGCATACTGCAACATACAAAATGTAATTGGAGACTTAGAGACGTCATATGCACTGTCTGAAACCAGCAGCAAAAACTTAACTTCCAAATAAGGACTGGTTTTAGCCATCATCCCTATCCAATTGGTGATTATGCATATCTGGGAACATGATAGCCATCACCAAAATTCTTCATACAACCTC
This sequence comes from Omphalea diandra, assembly GCA_949677035.1. NCBI lineage: Eukaryota > Viridiplantae > Streptophyta > Magnoliopsida > Malpighiales > Euphorbiaceae > Omphalea > Omphalea diandra. The sequence continues at coordinate 39,729 of CATIWR010533871.1, forward strand.
CACATTCAAGGATTTGCAATATAGACCAAGACATATCTTATTCAAAATGCAGAGCATTTTCATCTCTAGCGTGTTAATGCACCTTACTCAAAATTTAGTTAAAATAATAATCAACTGAAACACAAAAGTCTTTGTTTTTCATCATCTGTTTGAAAAAAGGAAAAAAATAAAAATAAAAATAAAAAAGGAGCAAAGCAAAATGACCGCCAGGTTTTAAATAGGGAGGGAGAGTGTGCATGTGGGAAGGGAATCCATTAAGCCTACTACTTACATATATGACAGACAAATTCAGCAACTTATCTTGAATACGATTTTCATATATTATAATTCCAACCACGCTCCTAACAAGCACAATATATTTCCGGTGCTGAACAAGCTAGCATATCTCATTGACTTTCTAGCATCAAAGCATTGCCACCTTTCATTTAGGATACACTTGGTAGGACATAATTCATAAAACATCAGAACAATTGTCATTACCTTGTTTCATTGAACAAAATCTAATAAAAAATTTGTATCATGCCTGGTACATTTTGTATTCACCACTACTCTAAGAATGTAATGGTACTATGCATCAAAATTTTTGGTGATCATGATTACCATATTCACTTGATTACCTACCTTCATCTACCACTATTGCTGCTAGCCCCCATCCTATCAACCACCAATACCCAAGCCAGTATCACCCCCAGCTCCTTAACTTCATGTTCAATCAATGAACCAGAATGCATTACAGCAGTTAATCAAATGAATAGAGTGCTATAAATGCTTTACAACAATACAAACCAAGTATTTTGACTCATAATGATGGTACCATTTTCAAATAATAGTTAGTTCTACAACTTACCTTCAAGCTGCCACAGCAAGAGCATGGCACCTCCATTTTTGTGTCTTCATCCTCGTCGTGGCAAATCCTACACTCAACCAATTTTCTTGTAGATGGCCTGAAATCTATATCCATCCTATGGGGTGGAAAGTCAGTGGTATTATCTTGGCTTGCAGAGGGATTAGCTTGCTGCCAGAGGTTTTTGCTTTCAATAGCAGCTTCAAGAGTGGATTCAGTTAGTAACCGATCTACCAGTAACACAAAATGGTCCCCCATCCTTCAAGTTGCTAACAAGAAAGGGTTAACAAAAGTAAAACAGAAAATATACTGAGATTCAACGCAACCATATGTGCAGTCTCTTCTCCTTCATCAAAAGTTCAAGAGTTTAGGTAAATCCTGCATTTCAAGAGAGCACACACTTTAAAGTTATAGACAGTTAACCGGCAAAATAATCAAAGAAAGAATATTTATATAACACCTATAAAAGTTAAACAAGATAAATCTGTAACCCCACTTCTAGCATTTGGCTTAGCTCTGAAAACGAGATGTCTTCCGAAGTGCAGAACACTCTTTACTTTTCTTTCTATTAGCAATCAAACAACGTGAAAAAAAAAAAAGAGCAAGTAGCTAGATAAGATTAGAAACCCATAGCACATGTCAACAAACATAATGGAATGGATAGTTCTGAAAAAGGAGTTATGGTCACTAATCAAAAGAATAATAGCTCAACTGCATCAAAAACCAAAATAAACACATGAAAACGAAAAAGAAATTATATATAAAAAGTCAAACAACCAAAAGATAAAACGGAAAAAGAATAAAAATAGAGGCAACTTTATCTACGAATAGAAAGAAATGATAGATATACTTTCAAACAAGAAACCCCAGTAAGCAAAAGCATAGATACAAAAAAATGCACATCAAAATTGAACCCACAATATAAACATCATACACACACACACACACATTATAAACAGGAAATAAGAGAAAAACCCATGTAAGAAAAATTAAAACGCAATAAGAACAAGTGAATAAAATGACTAAAAAGGGGCCAGATTAACCCAAATCAAATATACAACTGTAATAACTTATAAAATGCAAGAAAAGTTATCACCTTGACAATGAATAGCTGATGAAAAAGCACAGAAAATGATTTACAACATGTAAAGATTAAGACTTTAATATGTGCAAGAGAAGAACGAGGCTTACAAGAATTGGAATTGAATTTTTCTATAATGAGAAGAAAGCAACAATCTTTCGCTTTCTTCTTTACGTTTGTTTGTAGAAACGAAGCAAGAGATTGAGTGTTGCCCTTAGTATCACAGAACCCATTTTACCAATCTACAATAGGAAAATAAAAATTAAGGCATTTGGTTTATATATATATATATATACTTTTTCTGCGTTTATTTATGGGAGTAGGAAAGTGAGTGACAGAATGGAATGGAGAGCGAAAGTCGAGAGATCCTAACAGCAAAAACACCAAACCCACGCACGACTACCACGCCAGCACGATTCCACTCCCTCACTTGCGCCTTTCTTCTTCTTTTTCTTTTTTCTTTTTGAATTTTGATTGAATTTGTCATCAAAATGGTTCGGGAATCCGGGATGTGGGTCCCACTTTGATGTGGAACATAGAATTTATTTTTTTTATTTAAAATTATTTTAATAAAATATAAAATAATGGAAATTTTAAATAAGAACAAAATAGGAAATTTTTGTTAACATTGTAAAAATTTGGTCCCACAAATATATTTACTCTATTAATAAAATAATTAAAATAAATTAAAAATATAAATTTCTTTATGATTTAAATAAAAAATAAATTGTTCCATTATACTAGATAAATGTAAAATTATTTAAAACACCATCTAAAAAAGATATTCTCAAATTATTGAACATATAAATCATCTATATATGCAAGTTTCTTTAAAATAAATTTAAGATAAATAAAAATTGTAGTAGCTTACGTAATAAGAGATTACTTATCAAAATTTAATTTTTATTTATACTATGCACTCTAGAGTAATAAATTGATAATTGAAAATTTTATTATTTATTTCATATCTTATGTAATTTGTATTTTTTTTATATTAGGAAAAATTTTATATATTTCTTTTTCCATAAAAAAATATATATCCTCAATCTTTTGAAATATTTTGTAAAAGATATATATACAATTTGTATTCTCAAGTTCATGGGTTTGTAAAATTATTACTCATTTATGTTTAAAATAGATTAAAAATAAAATTTTTATATAATTTGAGTTTGATTATATTAATCAAAAGTTTTTAGAAGTTCAATTTGTATGTTTATATGAATTTGTATTTCCATTATTAAAAATTTTGTTAAAAATAATTTTATAATATACACTCATGAAATTAAGAGATTTAATTATTTAATTTTAAAGCAAAGACATAATTTTCAAACATATAAAATTTAGAAGGCTAAAACTATATATTTTTTCCCTTTTTTAATAGAAAATGTTAAAGTAAAATATGAAAAATGTTAAAGTAAAAAATAATTGAAAAAAAGAGGAAGTAATGACCATAAAATTCATTGTGGGACATCAATGGTCCAATGAAGTTGGTCTATCAAATTTTTTTTATGGTGCTTAGTGGGTGATATTCTATGACTTATTTTTGTGAGCCATCTTCAGTATCGTTATCATTTATAGATGGGATATGGTTATAATAAATATATACACTTCTACTTTTATCTAAAATGATGATTAGAGTCAGTTTTTTATTTAATTCAAAATTTAATATAAATTCATTAAAAAATTGATTCAAATTCTATTTAAAATTTTAAAATGATTTAAAAACATTTATATCAAACTCAATCCGATCTATAAGTAATGTCAAATTGATTTAATTTTAATTCAATTTGTTGATCGACTTAAATGATTTAATTTAAATTATTAAAAATACTTAAAATTTTTCAAAATAAAAAATATCTTATTTATTTTAATTATAACTGACGTAGTTCAATTAAAAAAATGTTCAAATTTATTTTGCACCTTAACTTAATTATTCAATTCATCTATCATTCGAAATTATCCAAATTGAATTCACCTAGAAAATTATAATTCAAAATTGACCTAATTTAAAAAATAAATTTGATTCAAATTCTAAATGGACTCATTTACCAAATCTGATGATGGAATAAATTGCTATTAGGTACATTGATAATCTTCAAGGTTTTAAATTAAAATTCTAATTGGCTAACGTGAATTACCTTATTACACCATCTTATCAATTATAAGTTCTTTATTACCTGCCCTATGTAGGAATGTTAGTATGAATTTAATCATTGTATAGGATTATGAGCTAATCAACCTTAATTTATCATATATGATCATTTTTATTTTTAATGATAATTTTTAAGACTTTAAAAAATAATAATTAAATATATGACATGCTTGAACCGATTAATTTAATGCACTGGCTAATAGTCTTGACTGAGGTGCATGAGAAACACAAAATCTTGGTGGTAATCGTTGAAAATGAGTACAAGTATCGTGGGGGCGGCGGTAGAGCCAATCGTGGGGACAATAGTTCAAATCTTCGTACTGACCTTTTGCTTTTCATTAATGAAATATCAAATATAATATTATTAATATATATAAAAAAATTAAAATTTATAATTTATAATAAATTATATTGATATTAAATATATTAAATCTAATATAAAAAAGTGATTTTTTTTTGTAAAAATGGAACTATATTGATAGAACAATGAACTTTGTATAATACCAGTAAATACACTTCATTCGATAGTTATACTAAATCACAACTCAACATTTTTATTTTTAAATGAGTTTGGTTGAATTACTATAAAAAATAAATCAATCATTTAATAAAATTATAGATCAATTCCATAAAAAGGATAATAATGACCTTTATATAAGATGAATCACACTTTCATAAAAAATAATTAAAAACTTTCATCGAAATTATAAAAAAACAAGTAAAATTATATAAATCTATAAAAATAAATACGTATTTATATTTATTGAAATGAAAAATAGATAAAATAATAAATAAAATAAAATAATCATGGACTATCGCCAGCGATTTAACCGACAGTCACACTAAAAGATGAATTAAAAAAAAGAATTCTAAAAGAAAAGGCAAACAAAAAAGGCGGTTAGAATTTTTTATATATATATATATATATACACTAAAATTACATTTCGTTTTTTAAGTTCATTTTCATTGAATAATTTTTTTATTTTTATTATTATAATTAATTATTGTGATTGAAATTAAATTATTTATTAATACTTTATCATTGATAATGTATCATTTTGAAGCTGTGTACATATAATTTTTTAAAAGTTTACATTCATATCCTTGAATTTTTAGATTTTTATTTATTGAACCCTTTTCTTCAATTATGTTTTTTTTAGATGAAGAGAATAATTTTCATTCATGAAATATGAAATACAAAATTACTAATACATATAAAAAACTAAAGTTTACAATTCATAATAAATTGTATTGGTATCAAGTATATTAAATATGACTCGATAAGTGATATTTTTTTGTACAAACACAATCATATTGACAAAATAATAAATTTTGGATAACAACTATAAACACGTTATATTCGGTGGTTATAATAAGTCACAACTCAATATTATTGTCTTCAAATAAGTCTAATTGAATTACTATAAAAAAAAAATAGATTGATTGTTTCAATAATATTATAATTCAATCTCATAAATGGATAATAATGATCTTTATATAAGAGAAATTACACTTTTATAAATGCAAAATTAAAACTCTCATCAAAGCTACCACAAAAACTATAAAACCTAAAAAATAAATACAAAATTGTATTTATTGAAATAAAAAATAAATCAATGATTAAAGAAATAATTAAATTATGGGCTAACGTGAATGATTTAGCCGATAATAGTCCCAAAAAATAAATAAAGAAAAAAAGAGTTTTGAGAAAAAAAAATGTTCAATTATGTGTTATCGAGTCTATAAATCCTTAATATTTTTTAATTTATTAAGCTTTAATAGGAGATCAAGCTTGCAGTCATGAAAATAATACTAATATCACTAAATTGAGAGATTTATTAATTTAATCTTAAAATTTTAACTATATCATTCAATTAATATTAATTTAATTTTAAAATTTAATGATAGTTCATTTATATATATATATATATATTTGGTCACAAAAACAAAGTTTTTTGGATCCCTCAATGTTGTATGGGGCATTGCAATGCAATCTGAGTGAGATGGATGCACCGTGTGGCTTATTGATCTACCATCTGTCAGTTGTGCCAATCAATCATTGATACACATTGGAGAATGATAAATTAACTCCAAGTACCTAATCAAGCCAATGGATTTCTTTTAATATAGATCTATATTAAAAAAAATTATTTCTTTATTAATAGTAATGACTAATTCATCTTAATTTTTATAAAAATAGTTAACCACATGACAATATATATAAAAAAAAAAAAAAGCCACAAGGATTAGATAACCTCACATTTCCTTAGCAATATTCATCTTTTACATTTTATTTGAAAGGCAGAATTTAGATACTAGGTTGTTTTATCATCCATATTGGTGACTAGAATATATATTGATCTCA
>CATIWR010533902.1:0-29684 GCA_949677035.1 Omphalea diandra
TATTCATGTATGTTTTGTTGTAAATAATTACTAAGTGGTGAACAAGAGACATAATGAAAAAAAAAATTTTAATCAGGTCTTTTAAATGACAATGGATAAACTTAAAGAGAAATTTAAATGATTATTAAATGGGGTGTGACAGAAACTCCATCCTAAAATTATGGAGGATAAACATGGAGGAGTGGACATTCGATTAAAACTAAACTGAACCAAACCGAACAAACCACAAAACAAATTCTATGAAAAATGTTAACCAAATTGAACCGAAATACATCACATATCAAATCAAATAAAATTAAAGCAATTTGATTTCATTAATCGATCATGACTTTTTAAAGCCCATTCTTACGAGTTTGTCTTTTTCATTTGAATTCATATTGTAAAATGCTCATTTTTATGACTTTGTCTTTTTATCCACAATCCAATCTATTAAAAACCTAATTTTATAAAAATTCATATAAATTTCCTAAAAGCTAAAAATTATAAGTCTGATACAAATTCTAAAAAACTAAATATAACAATCCATATAAATTTTAAATATTACAAAGTACATAAAATTCAAATTAAATTAAATCTTATAAATTTTTCATAACTTTTTCAATTAAATATTATTGCAACTTCCCAATCCTTGAGAAAATAAGGATTGCACAATTGAAAATAACACTTGCATCAAATAGATCTGCTATTTTTAATTAAACCATATGAAATATTCTTTTAACATAACAGAGTCAACTAAGTTTCGCAATACACATGACATAATAAAATCAAGTGAGTTTCACTTTCAAATGAAAACCAACAATCAACTAAGTTTCAATCAACAATACAACATTAGAATCCAAAAAATAAATAGAGCAAGAAGAAAAATAAATAGAGCCCATGGCAAACAAATAATATAGGTAATCCAAGAGCCAGTAGAAATCTTTGAAGTAGTGTCTTGATTTGTTTAATTAAGTAAAGTCTCCTTCAATGAGGACCATATGGGTTGAAAATTAGGGGAGAGGGTTGAGGCCAATCTATGTTGGATAAAGAAAGAATGTCCTAAAGCCCTATAATAAATGCAACTTTGATTTGGTTGGTTTTATTTTGAGTGCCAAAAATTTATACTGCTTTTATGCAATTTAAAGTTGTTATCAATGTTTGCTTGCTTTTCCATGGACAATTTCCTTAGTCTATCATCAATTTGTGGATCTTTACCATAGTAATTAGGGCTAGAAGGTCAATGAAAGTACAATTACAATATAATAAAAAAAGGTTGTGGTATGATGAGGAATGAAAAAAGGTGGGTCATTTGGAGGTGTGAGTGAGGGAGTGAATGTAAGGAGAAGAGAATAAAATTTGACAAGATTAGGTTATATATATATATATGATAATTTTTCAATTTCAACATATACAAACTTGCATGATACAATTGCCTCTTTTTAATCGCATAACCACTATCAATAGTTCAAATGTCAATCAATAGTCAATCTGTAAATGTGTATATTTATATATATTTATTGATTTTATGGTTGTCGCTTTGGTATATTAGTTGTTAAATACTTATATAATTGCACTGAAAATTATTTAAATTTGATAGCGAGTCCTTTTAAAAATATTTTTTTAGTTCTGCTATTGCAAATTACATATTCTTGTTTTCTTGTTTTTATTGAAGATTGATAGATATAAAGGACTTATAAGAGAAAAATATCAAACTAAAATTTGTAATGCTAAAAATGTTAGACGAGCCCAATTTCTAAAATTGTTATCTTCAATTTAAATATCAATGTTTCACTCTAAAAGAGTTAGGGTTTATATCTTTTAGTAAATAAAAATGTGAAAAGTGAGTTATAAGTTGCCAAATACTATAAGTAAGCTTAATTTTATGGACAAGCTAAACTAACTAAAATATATAAGTAATAAGTCAAAGTCGATTGGGCTCGATATATGGATAATGAGTCATTACTTAAAAGATAGATATGTAGATAAAAATCATCAATCCAAAATAGTATATAAGTTATGAAACCATCAATTGAGAAAGAGAAAAAGGTAAAGAGTGAAAATAAAGAGAGAAAAATGGTAAATTGATATTGTATTTAGTAGTATGCCACAAAAAAATTACAATAATGAAAATCTTATATAAGGACTTATTACAAGAATCCTAATCCTTCAAATACAAGGATTCTTACTAATTAAAAATATTTAAACATACTCTAATTAGAAATACATAAGACGATTTCTTTTGTTTCCTAATTATATGTGTATTGATATATAATAATAAGACTATACATAAATATGGGCCTAGGCCCAAAAAGATAACTATAACAAACTAAGTACATAAATATAGGTCTAGGCCTAAAAAGATAACTATAACAAACCAAGTATATATTGTTGTGAATGTCAGGGGGAAAGTGTTTGGAGAATATGTACCTTCAAGATATTAGACTCACTCTTGTACTTTGAGCGATGTGTTTTGAATGATAATAGAACTATTATTTTGAAGGAAAACAAAACTATAACAAAACCAAAGAAGTTTTAATATTTGTATGTTAGTGTTTTTGAATGATTTGAATAGACCTAACAAACATTAAAAAGGGAGATTAATGTGATTGCAAGGGGAGATTGATGTGAATGCTAGGGGGAGAATGTTTAGAGAACATGTGATCCTAAGACCCGATGAAAGTTAAAGGACCAGAACAAGTTTAATGGGCATTGTGCCAGTTCAATAAGCGTTGAACCATTCAACAGGCGTTGAAGGATGAACAATGTACATTGAGTGGATGATGTTCTTTTACTAAAGTGTTTTGGACCTCACAACGGACGTTGTCCCTTTGCAACAGGTGTTGGACAAGTGCTTCAGGTTGAGTTGTGCTAGATCTAGCCATGGGTGTTGAAATTTCACAATGAGCATTGATTTGGCCTAGCAACAGATGTTGCACATTCACAACAGGCATGGGAAAGGTGTCCAACATTGCGTTAAAGCTTTTGGAACTCGACATAAGTGTTGTCCCTTCTCAATAAGCATTGAAGGACTTTCCAATAAATATTGTGAATTACTCAATAGGTGTAAAAAATAACTGTGCAAAGTTTGAAAAATAGAGCACAAAGTTCAAGTTTTCTGGAAATGAATAATAAGCATTGTTCTTGCTTCAATAGGCATTGTAGTAAAAGCCAACAAGTGTTGGAAGTAACCATAACAAGTTCAACAGGGTTGATGAAGAACAACTGGTATTGTCATCTCTAATGGCTAGTTTTGCAGAAAAACTGTCAAATATAACATCAATTGTTCCAACGACTTCCAATGACTAGTTTTGAAGTTTGACTATATAAAGAGCATTTTTTAAGACTAGAAAAAGTTAGAAACTTTGATAAATCTTGTGAACAACTTGTAAATATTTTAACAAGTCTTTATGCAAATCTTTTTGGGTGTTGCTTGTATTTTGGGCAGAGTAAAATTATTTTTGTTACTCTTTTGAGAGTAGATTTTCTTGAGCACTAATTGTGTATTTGTTGTCTATTTGAAAGGCTTAGACATTACCCCTCAAATATATTTGTTAATGGTTGTAAAGGTTCGTATTGTGCCTAGAAAAATACTAAGTTCTTCTTGAGTCTGTAAAATGGAAGGTTTTTTCTTAACCTAGAAAATGAAAAGTTTTGTTCTTAAGCCTGGAAAAAGAATAAAAAGGCCTAAGTGAGGCAAGTTGTCAACCCACTATAAATTCCAATGTTGTTTTGTGTGTTTGTTGTTTCCACTTTAGTTGTCTATAATTGTGTTTTTTGTTTTTGATTACAACGCAATTCACCCCCCATTAGGTTGCCTCATCGCCACTCAGTCGACCATATATTAATTAGTCCATAATTTTTTTCAACCAGATTCAAATAATATCTCTACAATATTTTAATAAATGGTTTTATGATAATATAAGATTGTACCTAGCTAGTCTCATAATTGATTGATTTTCATCTTGAACTAACGAATTCATTTTTTGAGATCATTAATCATGAATTGCTTGCTTACCTTTTAAATAAGCAAACCTTTGCTTATAAACTCGTTAATCCAATTAGCCATAGACTCAATGAATTTTGTTTGTAGATCCTTTACTTGGAAATCATGTCATTTAATCAATCTTGGAGTTGCTCACATAGTGAATCTTGTAAATAGTGTTTTATACTCCACCTATTTCAAAACATAAGTCATTTAAGGTTAGAATTTTCAAAATATAAGTCGTTTCACAGATATCTATAAACTTTTTCTATTTTTTACCTATTTTAAATTTATTTAAAATATATATTCTTAATTAGGATATACAATGATAATAAATGCTAAAGACAATTATTTTAAACATAGTATAGTATTTTTTATATATTAAATATATTTTTTAATTACTATGCAAACACCTTAAACAATTTATATTTGAAATAGAGTAACACCATAAGCAAATTTTGCTTCTAGAACCTGCACTTGAATTTATTGCAATTCTTTTGGCTCATTCATTCAAAACTTTTCATGGTTCTTAGAGTTTTCGGCAAATTCTGCTCAAGCATCACATGGTGAAAATCATGACAACGTCTTGATCGCTCATTTGCGCATATTGACACGAGAGATAACTAATAATTTTAACAAAACTTTTTTCACTTGGAAAAATACAAAAACAAATCTCACTTGTATTGCCATATTGAAATTTTTTGTTATTTGTTCGACCACTTTCTTACCAATGAGTAATACTGTGGCACGATATCAATATGGACTGTGCCACAGAATTAATCATATTAATTTGATGTAAAATTCCTTGATAATATTTTATCATAAATTTTTTTAAAAAATATATACTAACAATCACTTTAGAATATTAGAAGAAATCTCTATAATATGAAAAGGCTAAGCCATATAAAAGGTCACTCCAAAAAGGTGCATTTTTAAAATCTTCAAAATGAAAAGCATTGCTAATTTCAAATTTTTGAAATTTTCCCTTAAAAGACATTTCAAATTTACCTATCTTTATAAATACCTCTTTTTACAAGGACATTTTCATTGAGAATTACGACTTTAATACCATTTTGTTGAACATCCCAAAGTATAAAAATTATCAAATACAAATACATAAAAATTTAATTGCTCTACGTGGGTCAAATTTTAATTCATTCATTCATTATAATATGAAGATTATCATTACATAAAAATTTCTAATATCATGAGTATGCCATCCTTTTGCTATAATAAATCACTCCAAAGAGTATTTTTTTGTTCTTTAAAACTTTACCACTCTTTAATCTTTCTGATTATTCTATCTTGTTATTATACGCTCTATTTTTTCTTTGTAACTTTTTAGTTTTTTTTTCTTTTTCATTTCCTTTCTTTTAGAAGTTTTGAGTCAAAATCCTCTTGTATGGTAAAGTCAACAAATACTTAATGTTATTCCTATTTATAAAGAATTAAACTTGCTCACTAAATTAAAAACTCTTATTAAAAATTTTTTATTGACTATAAATTTTAATCCTAATCAGATATAAGTTTTAATTTAATTAAAAATTTTAAATACATTCTTAACAAACTCAATAATAGCTAACAAAGTATCTCTAATTATACAATGTTTAAGAAGCACACTTGTGATATGAATTGTCATGTAACACTTGATCATGATCTTAAAAATTAGGTTATAAAATTTTTTGCTACATATAAAATAATAATTTTATTTCATTAGTATTTTAAAAGCATCACAAAATTTTGAAAAAATTAGTGTAATTAAAAATTAATTCAAAATAAATAGTTATAATATAAATATTAATTTTCTATTAGAATAATTCTAATACAATATTGATTACAGGTGAAAAAAATTATATTCTAAATAAAAAATTAAAAGATATATTATTTTATAGTTAACTTGTATAAAATATTATGATGTAATATAAATTTTGTATTGAAATTATAATAAAAAAATATCATAATATTCATAATATACGAGGTAACGATTAGCTAATTTCACATGACAAGCCCTCCTAAAATTTTTATTGGCTAAGGCAAATTTGAGAAATTTTCTAAACAAATTAATGTACATTCTACAGTACATTCATATATTAAGGCCGGGTCCATTTAGTTAATAAGGCTGCATAAGTAGGACAGGTGCGGGCTTAGCTTTGAACGTAGAGTATATAAACAAGCCCATGAATCGGAACACTTCCAATTGACTTATTATCTATCCGAGGTTTGATTGATTGTTCAATTAATCATTTCAATACACTGATAATTATATTTGTCAAAATAAAAATATAATTTTTTAAATATATATTATTGTTTTGGAATATTAAATTGGACATAAATGATTTTTATGTATTGGTTATCTATCCAACTTAAACCCAATCAATTGCCTGAAAAAAAAATAAATTAAATATGAAAATAAAGAACAAATATTTAATTAGTTATTATTTTTTAAAATAATTATTAAATTTAAATAGAGCTTCTATTTGTTTAAAAACATATCATTTTTCATCTTTTCTCACTTTTTTTTTCTCTTTGTTTCTTAGCTCTTTAGGTGATGAATAGTGGGAAATCACCCCTTTTCGTTTTCTTCATCTCTTTCATCTGCTTTGTTTTTTTTTTTTTTTTTACTTTGTTGAATAATGTTCATATTTATTCTCTTATTGAGATTATTTTTATGAATTTTGTGGTATATATTTTTATACTCATCCATCTTGGAAATTTATTATATTTTCTTTTTATTGTTTAATTTTTTGAGTATCGTGGAAGAGATATTACATTAGTAAAATTCAAACACGATATCTGATGTTAAACAGTCACACCTTATGACTAAACTAAAACATCAATTTTTTAGTCAATAAAACAAAAAAATATGTATGCTTCTTTTGAAGTGGGTCTATAATTAATAGTCATTATTTTTTTAACATGACATTCAATCTTAAACAGTCTCACCTTACTACGAAACTAAAACATTAATTTTTTAATTAATAAAATAAAAAATATATACATGCTTATTTTGAAGTAGGTCTATAATTAATAATCATTACTTTAGAAAGAGTTAAATAATAATAGAAAGTGGATAGAAAATACAATAAGTTTATTGTTGATTAACCCAATCAAATATTTTGTCAATGCTATGTATTTCATTCATCAAGTTCTTAAATTATATTTGTGATTTATCTGAAAAAATTTTATGTAAAAGTCAACAATAAAAAAATCTTACAATTGTAAATTTAGTATTTATTTAAATAACGAAATATCAATCTTATTTTTTTTGGAATAATAGTAATAATAATAATAATAATAATAAAGGACAATATAATGCCAAACAAAAGTATGCATTGTCCTTTATTTATTTATTATTATTATTATTATTCTCGTGACATAAGGGGAATTAACCCAAAAGTCACGAATAGGGCAAAAGTCTGGCACACTTCATGCTCAACTCTTTTCATGATGCTTCCTCCGCACCTTTTAGTACGTTATATTGTGTTCATATTTGGTATTCAAATTATTCTAAAAGCTAGTTTTCATCCATTTGTTTCATAGTTATAATAATAAATTCACTTAATATATAATTTAAATCAATAAAATTTATTTAAAATATTTATATTTAATAAATGTTTAATATTATAATTAATTTAAACTCACAAACAAAAATAATTATAATTAATTGAATTTTAATGAATTAAATAAAAGTTAACAATTAAAAATGGAGATAAAAATCTATAAAAAAAAAAGTGATGGTATATTTTTAAGGTTACATAACATTAATAATTACATAAAAAAATTAATTGAGTTGATTATGTGTTTCAAGATTGCATAAAAAAACTGAGTGAGTGACATCTTTTTTTTCTTTTTTTAAATGGCATTGAAAATAAGAGTCTCTTAAGAAATATTTGAATAACATTTATTATGTTAATGAAAGAGTATTTAGGCAGAAAACAATTAAAGAATAAGTTGGTATGTGTGCAAATGCTGGTACGAGTGGTTTTTGCCTTAGTAGTATATAATAGACAATTAAAAAAATTAGTAAATTTTGTAAATGAGTTTTGAAGAGTGTTAAAAAATAAATCTACAAATTTAATAAAGTGAGAGTAAATATATAGTTTTAATATTCTAAACATTAGCTAATCGTAAGTAATTTAAACATACATACTCAAAATCCAACTCTTCTAAAATAAAAAATTGTTTCTTTATTTTAAATAGTATCAACATATTGTTTAATACTTTTAAATGGAAAATTTTTTTTAACTACTAGTACAAATTGTTAAACACCCCAATCATAGGAGAAGCTGAGTTCCTCTTCACACAGAAGTTTGAAATTTAAAGAAAACTTTAATAATTTTGTTGAAATACATTGCATGCTACATATAATGTTTGAATAATATGGATAAAGGTTAGAAATTTGCATATTGGAACCTTTTTTTAAAAAGTTATATATATATATATATATATATTTCAATTCATTGCACTTTAGTTTCTTTTATATAATTTTACCCTTCATTTTTAATAATTGAAAATTTTGAATGAAAAAATTCATTTCCAAAATAATTTTTTTTGACATGATGTTGGCTAAAAATTCAAAAAAATAAAAATAAAAATATACTCAATTCAAAAGACCAAACAATTATAGTCATATTTTTATACAATTTCAGTCATATCTTTATATGTTGAATTCTCACACGAAATATGAAATATTATTGTACTAGAAAAACTCATACATATAAAATTATTTTTTGTCCAATTATTAAATTTATTAAGATTGTATGTGTATTCATTAAAGGGTCCCACAAAAATTTAGCGCAAAGAAATTAGGGAAAAATAAATAAGACAAAGACAAAAAAACGAGGAGTACATGACAACTTGACGGAGGAGAGATAGATAGGACTTGGAAGACTGGACAGAAAACGACAACGACAACGACGACACTTTCTAAAGCGACTTTGACTTTGGGAGTAACGTGACGAATGGAACAAATTAGATTAACCAACACTCCAAATTTCCAACTTTTAATTCTGTCTAATTTAATTCCACTATAGAAATTTAAATATGTACACATGAGTATTTAATAAAGTTGATGAAAGTAGATGATAGAGATTTTTTAATTAATAATTAATAAATATGAATTTAATAAATTATATAAAATGACAGAAAATAATTGATAAAAATTTAATTAGGTATTATTACTTTTTAAATTTAATAAATTTAAAGTTCAATGTTAGAAAGGAATTTCAAAATTTTAAAATTAAATGAATATAATTTTTTAAAATGTAAATAACATATAACTAGAAATTATAAAGTATACCCAATAAATTTGAAAATAAAATACACTTAAAATAAAGACATTTTAAAAAAAAATGGTGCCCTATATTTTAGTATATTAGATACATAGAGATTGCATGCAAACTGTTTGATAAAAAAAAAATTTCACCTTTCATCCTAATTCATTTGGAAAAATTATAATATGTTCAAATTATCATTTGTTAAAACTCATAAAATTTTATTTGAGCAAAGAATACTTTTAAAATCAACGTAATTCATTAATATTTTTTTAGTTGTTAAGAAAAGCATTACTTTTTTTTTTTTTTTGGAGAAATAAGGTATAAATCCAAATGTGCTACTTATAAAATCAATTAAAAATAAACTAAATTTTTATTGAGAGTAAAAAGAAACTAAATTTGATGTAGGATATGATTATATAATTTTTTTAAATAATTATAAAAGTCATTTAAATGATGTTATAAAATTTTTAATTAATATTAAAATTTAAATCTCACGAATATAAAATCATATTTGATTTTTATTAAACAAAATATCTTCAATTGACAAGCTAGTTATTGTACCGCACTAAGTAACTTGTCAATCGAAGATGTCAACTTTAGTAAATGTTAACATCTTTGATTGAAGAAATTTTTTTTTTTTTGAAAATTGAGTTCATGGTGAATCATCTAATAAAAAATATTTACACAATATAATTTGTATATAGATTAACAAAAAATTATGAAATATTATCTAATTTTTTTTAAAAAAAATCACATATGTGGCAAATTGTGAATGGCTAATCCATAATATGATACAACGAATCAAATTTATATTAAAATTTCACCTTGAATTGACAAATTATCTGTTGCATTCTTTAATGATTATATTATACAACGAAATCTGATTTAATTTAATACTTTATTATTATTATTTTTTGAAATCTAAGTGGTTCAAGTTTAAATTCTTCCCCCTTACGATGATTATCTTATAAAAGAAAGGACAAATGAAATAAACAAGTGGGAAAATCCCCTATTTTCCAAAGTGAGAGAAAAAAAGAAAAAAAAGAGAAGATTTTTTTGCCATTATCTGCAGCATTTTCATTGCACTTGAAAGGCATATGCTTAGAGGATTTTCCAAGTCCCCATCTGAACTTTCTAGGAAGCTGCTTAGAAGCATCCCTATGATACAATTATTAACAAGGCAAATGCTTTTGGGTTGTTGTAACAGTTTCCTTCTCTGATCAATACAACCAGTTAATTGTCTCAGCTACCAGAGATCCTTTTGTTTCTTTGGATAATTTTTAGTTCTTCTCTTGCATATTTTCATCCCAAAAATACCAATAGAGAACCTTTTTTATTAATTAGACTTTACTTGTTATTGGAATTCATAGGTTCTTAAAAAACATTTGAATGTCATCAAACTAAAATTAGTTAATAGAATCAAAGAATAGGAGATATTTGTTTGACACCCTTCTTAATCCTGATTTCCATGATGGTATTGATTCCAACTTAATATGCAATTTCATCAATCCTCCACATCTTATCATCTTGGTTTTATTGGAATTCAAACATTTTGTGAAACAAATCTGATTGAATCATACCCAACTCTCAATGCATTTAAATTCTAAGTTCAACCCTTTAGAGCAGCCCAGTTATGCTTGGGATAAAAACCCTTATTACAAGATTTTTCATCTCTCTGTATCTCTAAATTGCTATACTTTCATCACATAAATTTTCCAATATTCATTGTTAAAATTGCAAGTCTTTATCTTCTTAAAAATGACAGAATTAAATTTGAATGAAATCAATAATTTTTGAAACTACATATATGATTTGAAAGTTTTTAAAATAAATTTGAATTGATATGTGTCATCTAAATATAATTTATAAAAGTTGAAGTTGGGATAATTCAATTGTCATATTATCTAAATTAGTAACATACATTTTTTAAAAAATTTTAGACTGTTTATTTCACGGAAAATAATTTGTCTAAAGAAAATATTTTATGAGCAAAATGTCTTCTGAGTAACATATTTTCTATCAGAAAATATTTTCTGAGTAAAATATTTTTCGAGCACATTACAAAAAAATATTAATTTTTATTTTGATTTATAAGATTATAACAAAATTTAGATTATAAATATTTTATATTTAAACTATTTATTATTTAAGATAAATATATATATATATATATATATATTAAAAATAAAAGTTTTTTGTGGATCCCACCTATTATTGGCGACCACTGTCTATCGACAATGACCGGTAACAGGTGTTGATAGCCAAAGATGACCAATAATAGTAAATATATGTATTTATATAATTTATTTTTTATTTGGATAAGTTGATTAAAGATCGAAAAATGACTTCCCGTTTTTAAAATGAAAAATTATTTTTCTAAAAAATGATTTAATTTTTCCTTTGATTAGAAAAATATTTTTTATTGACCAAATTTTTTGAATGCACGAAACAGAGGACAATGCAGAAAATATTTTCCATAAAACAAACAGAATATTAAAATTAAATAATATTTTCTTTATTAAAAAATCAAAATATGAGTAATCTGATTCTAAATAAATCTAAAAAAGATTTGGAAATCCTTCATTTACCTTGATTCAATGACTGATTTACTTGCAATCCAAAATATTTTTACTCAATCTCATCGGAAAAAAAAAAACTCAAAATAATACCAAGTTATATTTATATGACTCAATTTATTTACCACTTCTAGTTGGAAACAAAACTCTTTACCCTAGTTTAGTTTTTCTTTTTTTTTTTTAATTTGGTTGGACAAATACTCATGTCTTTAATTGTTCAACTTCCTTACCCGAAACTTTATGGAATTTAGTTGAGGAGAAAAAAAAAAAAAAAAAGAAAAGAAAACCAGTTGCATGCAAAATACAACATTCATACTATATATGAATGATTAAACCAAAGTCACAAAAGTCACCCATAAACAACCTTTGTTTGAAACTGTGAAGTTAGGTTTCCTAGGAACAAAAACAAAGGAAGAAAGAATATGAAGGTATTGGATCCCTCAATTGGGGACCCTAGGTCCAAAGTGAGACTTTAATTTATAACAACCAAAACCTTCATGTAGTCTTATAAATTATGATTGTTACCTTTGTTGGCCTTTTGCTGTTATTCATATATTAGTATGATACCAAAGACCCTTTAGATGAGCATGTTTAATTTATTAACCTGGAGCCCCTCATTCAAAATACTTTGTGCTCAAAGTTTATGATAAAGTGGGCATGCACACTCCAAGACCCAACTGTACAAAATAAACAATCTTATTGTTTAGGGACATTAAACCAAACAACAGTAGTAAACTATCACATCTAAGCTTAATTAAACATTGTTTTTGTAAAAAGAATTGGCTCCATTCATTAAAAAAAATAAAGGTAAATAAATAATACTTTTCAACTTTATATTATCATTGTAATCCACTCCACTTCTTTATTTATTTTTATTTATATTATCAACTAAAGACAATAATTTAATGTAATCAATCAATGACTGACTTTTAGCATACCCAACTGGTCCATGTCAAGGCAAATTGACAAACATCTTAAGTCAAGAGAAGTGAAGATTCCAAGCAAATATGGACTGAGGTATCAAGGGCAGTGCTGCATCACTTTTATATTTATTACTATTATAACAAATATCATTTTATATGAGTATATCATATTCTAATAGAAACACACAATCTTGGAAATAGCCATTTGAGTAGCAGAGAGGAATATATGTCTTCTTTTTTTTTTTTTTATGATCCTCAAATTAAATTAAATATAGTAATATGATGGCAGCAGAATAATGCCTCCCCTATTCCTTGCCCAAGAGATCTTACTATATGGTAATCCTAATTAACAAATACATGACAAATGGCTTATCTTTGCATTAATACCCAAAATCTGCCCAAATCTAATACTTATTGGCAGCATGACAAGTGAAGAGATTCCTTATACTGCATCTGAATATATATATATATATATATATATATATATATATATATATATATATATATATATACACACACATACACACTTTTTATGTTAATTTTTTAAATTAATAATAATATTATTATTACTCTTTTTGTTCAGAAAAAGTGAACTTATTTTTATTTTCACAAAAATTAAAAATAATTAATTTAATTAAAGTTATGTTTCAATATTAAACATAATTTTTTTATCTATCTATAGTTATTATAATTTTAGCTTTTAAATTAAAAATCTAACGGTTCTGATCATTTTGACTTACAATTAATATTTACACTGAAAATTATAAATATTTATTATTCAATTATAAAAATAATAACCATTTATAGAGACGTCACAATTGAAAATTCTCTTATATATAAGTGTGTTTGTGTTTGTACGTGTATGTATATGCATACATATATATATATATATATATATTCGTGTGTATGTGCGCGTGTGCTTAGAATCAATTTCTAAACTGAAGATGAAAAGAGAATTGAGAAGTGAATTGATTATTAGAGTTTAATTATCATGGAACAATTTAATTATATTATTGAAATATTTTTTATGTTCAATAAATTATTGAATATTCTTTTTCTAATACACATGCAGTACAATAAGGTAGTATTTCCTTTTTTTTTTTTTAAAGGTGAGTGGTGTATACTTTAATGCATCATTTGTTTTATTTAGAGTTAACTAAAAAATTCTTTGAAAAGTTAATTTATTTATACTTCATTATGCTAAACAATAATAAAATAAATAAAAAAAGATTCTTTTAATATTGTAAATAGAATTACATTAATAAAAATTTAACGTTTAGCATTCATTCTTAATTTTAATTTGTGCTACTTGATTAAGATACTAATTGATTATTCAACTTCTTAATAAGAAAAATAACTTTTCTTATAGATAAATAACTATAATTTTCTTAGAGAAGTAGAAATTCACCTCTCAAGTTTATATTTTCATTAATTTTTTGTTCATTTAACTAGGACAAAAGCACACATATTAATTAATCACGAATAATATTATATATTTATGACATACTTCTTTATATGAGACCAGTAAGTATACGAATGATATTGATAATACTTAATTTCATAAGTTTAATGTAAAAATATAGAAGAGGAAAACTATCATTTTTCGTAATGGAAAAGGGCTATTTAAACCAAATGGGAGTCAACAGTTAGATGAGAAAGTTTTGTTTTAGAAAAATCTGAAAATTTCATTTATATAACAAATTTAATATAATTTGATATGGATATAAAATTTAGTATAATTAAGAACTACAAAAACATTTTTATAGTTATTTTCTTTGAAGATCTTCAATAATATTAACAGATCTCTATATCTTACAATTCAACTGTAAGCACTTTGGTAGTTTTTCTGATTACATATATATATTTTTAGATCTTTTGAACAAATCTAATTGAAAAAATCGTAATAAACTACCCATCAAACATGCTTAAATTTTTTTTTTTGAAGGAGTAGATTTGTTAAAGACAAGAAAATAGAGAGAAGAAATAGAATGGACTTTCAACAAATTTCTTGATTTGATTTTAGAAATAAAAGAGTTTAAAATTTTAATTAGCAAGTGAATTTGATGTAGTTCCATTTTATTGATGAGAGATTTAAACTCGAATTGAAGAGTTAGACAGCAAAAGAGAATTAAATGCAATTTTTAACAAAAAAAAAATTACAATATACGAAAGCTAGGACACACAATATAAGTATATCATTTTTATATAACTTATAATAATCACTTAATTTTAGTTTGTGATAAATATTAGTATTATTTTACAATACTGCATACCCCTAAATAAAAATAAAAATAAAATATCTCAATGATTTAACATAACCCAAAACAAATGCAGCTGATTCATATTTATAGCGGATTTTGAAATTAAAAGTTCTGAATATTTGTTGCTCTAAAAATAATTATTGAAATCCATATTTTTTATTTAGAGAACTTTTAATTAAGAAATAATAGAGTCATCGCAAGAACTATGAAATGTCAAATTTTAATCTCAATTAGAATCTAATTAACCTAAAAAATGATGAAAATGGGATTATTAATCACCAAGTGGGATGCTAATTTTTTTTATCCTCAATATAATTTTAAACAAATAATATATAAAGTTGTTAATTATATAAATAGAGTTTCACATTTGTTATGAAATATTATAGAAATAGAGTTATTATATCACGTTGTATTAAATTTATTATATAAATAAGAGATTCATATTTTCTTAAAATAAACTAGAGTTATCTCTCATTATGTAATTTTAATTCTATCAGTCTTTAATACAAAAATCATATTATGCATATTATATTATATATCAAACAAAAGCCTGAGGAGCATTTGATTGTTGGAATTTGATATTGCTATTTGAAATTATTTTCTTGAAAGAGTAAATTTTTAGAAAAGTTATTTCAATAATATAATATATTTATATTTGATTGAATACAAGATTTTCCTGAAAATTCAAAATTAATATATTCGGTTAGATTACTATTATGTCCCTAATATAATTGTATATTTATTTAATTAATTCATAAAAAATTTATATAATAAAATTTATTATAGAGATCAATCCTATATAAAAAAAATAAGTATTATTCAAAGAACTAAAAAAATTATAAATTTATCATGACGATAAACTCAATATAAAATATATATAATCTTCAAATTTTATCATATAAATTTTATCAAATATGCTAGCTAGACAAAATAAATATTTAAAAATACAGTTCCATGGTAATAAAAATAAAAAAATCTAAAAATAAACTAATTACTTAATAAATAATAAAAGACTATAATTTTTTATAATTTAATAATTATTTAATCTAAAATCAAATGATGGTCAATATACTCAAATTTCGTTGAGTTGCTTAAGACATATATATAGTCTTCAATTCATTTGGCAAATATATGAGTTTTAGTTTAGTAAATAAAGTCACATATAATATTATATATGTTTATATATTATATTAATTAAGGATATAATTACCTATATATAATTATATAATTTATAATCCACATAGAAAGGTAGCTTTTTCACTTTTAAGGTGAAAAAGTACTTTAACATATAAATGAAAAAGTAAAAAGCATGACTCATATATTCAGATATTTAATTTTTTTGAAAATATAAATATTTATATACAAACCAAATGCTAGCATTTAATATTATTGAACTATTTTTCTTTAAGAATCCGATAATCAAATGCTCCCTGATGGAATTTAAAATTGTTATTTCTATGTATAACGTGAATATCTTATTTATTAAAATGGATGATTGTTACAAAGTTTAAATTTTGGGAACTTTTACTGTTAAAAGGAAAGTACAAAATGAAATGAAATTTTTTTATTACTCCATTTTTTAAATACAAAGTAAGTAATTTATGATAAAATTCAGTAAGTTTAATTTATAATTATTAGACTAGATTGGTCAAATTTAAGTCAAAACTTTCTTTTGATTTGACAATATAGATTAGAAAGTTCTAATGTCAATTTTAAGTGTTGCTCTTATAGAATTTAAATAAGAAACTCATTGAAAGTTGAATGAAAGTAGAAAGCTCAAAGTATGAAAAGTTATCCTTAATTCGCGACCATGACTTAGAGGTTGCAATTGCTACCTAAGGAAAGCTAATGATTAAAATTGACAGTATGTTTCGCGATGAAAGTAGCAGTGTAAGTCACTACTGCTATCTTCAAATGCCATTGGAGGGTTTCCATAAACTCAACTAGGTAAAGCCACACGTCAAAAGAGCCATTGGAATCTTAAAAATCGTGACAACAACCTATTGGTGGTGACTTCAATCTATCATATGCAAAATATCCACTTGTTCACAATACAAGTCATGGCTAGCTTTCCTAGCTTACAATCGAGACTTTCAATCTCCTTTAGAGGGATCTAATGACTAGATTTTTGAAGAATGAGTGCTAGAGTGCCACGTGTAACTAGTTGTTAGACATCATTGAAGTTCACAATCACGATTGAGCAAAATCTAGGGGAAATGTGAAGATCGCAGCCACGACATGCAATCATGATAGTGACTTTTATTTGACAAGTATTAAATATAAGATTTTGCAATTAACTTTGAAGATATGGAGATAGTTTTATTTGTAACGGATTTTTGGTAGGAGGAACCTATAAATACCCCCATAAAATGGTCTTAAATACAAGAGAATAGCTATTTATTTATGGCCAAACTCTTACAAATCTATTTCTTAACTCTTTTTCATTAATTCTTTGTAAGTGACTTGTTAAAGTTTGGTGCGAACCATAAAAAACCTTTGGGTTCAAATTTTTGAGTGATCCTTATAAAGAAAACTCTTGTATAGGTTAAGTGCGAGTCTTGGGAAAACATTTTTAAGGTTGTGCATGAGCCTTGTAAAATATAATTGTAAGTTAGGTGAGAGCTTGTGTAAAACACCACTTAGTGATAGTAAAATATCAAATTAGTGAATTGGGGAGTGAATGTAGTGTTTATTACCACCTAAACCACTATAAATTCTTTATGTCTTCTATTCTCTTATTTTTTTCTTTTAAACTAGCTTATTTAACTTTGTCTCCTAAATTTACAATTTACCACTAATTCAATCCTTCGCTTCTTGGTGCACAAGAGCTAATAAGTGGAATCAGAGGTTAACCTTAATCCAAAACCTTAATTGTGTGAGAAAAGATCATGACACAAGATGAAATTAACTCACATTTCAAACCTTTCTTTGATTGATTCAACTATACTTATTAGAAGTATATAATAGTGATGTGGTGGATTTATGGGACATTATTGATAAAGAATGGAAGCCACCCATTAGAGTAGTGGATGGTAGTAAAGAATTAGTACCAAGAGAAGAATGAGTTGAAACTCATAAAAAGTCAAATGGGAAGAACAATAGGGTAATGACAATTCCCTTCATGTCAAGAGAAGAGATTGAATGAGTCCAACATTGTCAAACCGCCCATGCAATATGGAACGCTCTAAAAAAACTATCATGAAGGTACAATTCTTGTGAAATCTAATAAATTAGAGATGTATGTTACCAAATGAGAGCTTTTCGTAATGAAAGAGAATGAATCAGTCACTGACATGATAAATAGACTTCTAGCTATTGTCACTAATATGTAGTATAGAAAAAAGTTTCAAAATGAAAGCTTTGAAAATTATTGTTAGGAAATGGGATTTCACAAAATTTCTTTACTCTTAAAACACCACGATAAAATGTTGTTGTAGAAAGGAAAAATAAAATTTTGGTAGAGATGGTAAAAATAATGCTCAATGAGTACCCAATTACTTTTGAGCTAAAACCATCAATACCGCATGTTATATTGCAAACTGTATTCTCAAAAGACTTATTTTGAATAAAACTTTTTATGAGTTGTAAAATGATGAAAAGCCTAAGATTTCATACCTTAGCGTATTCGGTTGCAAATGCTACATATTTAAAACCAAGGATAGCCTTGAAAATTTTGCTTTAAAAAATGATGAAGGCATTTTTCTTAGTTATTCCACATCTAGCAAAGCCTATAGAGTATTCAATAAAAAGTCTATGGTAGTTGAAGAATCCATGAATGTTATGTTTAATGAATCTAGTAAACTTGATCTTGAGAAAGATCCTCTCCTTAATGATCTTATAAGTGACTTTGAAAAGTTGAAGCTAAAATTAATAAGTAAGGAAAATGTGATTGACCTTGAGGATCATGACTCACCATAAAAGGAAGAGCAATCTTAACCCCAATAAGATGAGAACTAAACTTAAGAACTCCCTAAAAATTGGAGGTATTCCAAGGATCATCCCAAATATCTAATCATTAATGAAACATCCAAATGAGTAAGTAATAGAGCTTAATTATATGCATTAGATAATAATCTTGCTTTTATTTCTCAAATTAAGCCAAAGTCAATTGATGATACTCTTGATAATGAGAGCTAGGTGATTACTATGCAAGAAGAACTCAAACAACTTAAGGGGAACAAAGTTTTGAAACTTGTCCTTAAACCTAAGAAACACCCAGTTGTAAGTTGTAAATGTGTGTTTAGGAATAAGTTAGATGAGCAAGGTTTCATCACAAGAAACAAAGCTAGATTGATTGCAAAGAGTTATAACCAAGAGGAAGATATTGATTATGATGAAACATTTATGCTCGTTACATGATTAGAGGCCATTAGGATTTTTTTAGCATTTACACGTCATATGAATTTTGGATTTTTTCAAATGGATGTAAAAAGTGCATTTTTGAATGGTTTCATTGAAGAGGGAGTTTATGTAGAACAACCTTCAGGTTTTAAATCTCATGATTTTTCTAACCTTGTTTTTAAATTAACTAAGGTCTTATATTATTTAAAGCAAGCATAAAAAGTTTGGTATGAGAGGCTTAACTCATTCTTTTTGAAAAATGAATTCGAAAAAGGCAAGGTTGATACTGCATTGTTTGTGAAAGGGCATCACAAAGATACATTTATTATGCAAATTTATGTTAATGATATTATATTTGGTGCTGCTAGTGAATCTTTTTGCGAAGAATTTGCTAAGTGTATAATTAGAAAATTTAAGATAAGTATGATGGGTGAGCTCAAGTTATTTCTTGGTCTTTACATTAAGCAAACCAAAGAGGGTATCTTCATTAATTAAGGCAAATACAATAAGGAACTTCTCAAGAGATTTGGCATGGAAAGATGCAAAGTAGCTAAGACTCCAATGAATGCACTAATAAAGCTTGATAAAGATGAATTGGGTAAGCCTATTGATGAAAAGAAGTATAGAGGTACGATTGGCTCTCTTTTATCTTACTGCTTTTAAACCCAATATTATGTATAGTGTTTGCTTGCGTGCTAATCATATTTGCATTCAGTCAAAAGAATTTTAAGATATTTGCATGGTACATTACATTTAAGTTTGTGGCATCCTAGGAATTCATCTTTCAGTCTTCTTGAATATTCATATGCGAATTATGCTGGCAGTTTATTGGATAAAAAATCACTTCTAGAACTTACCAATTTATTGATGAATGTTTAGTTTTTTGGTTTAGCAAGAAGTGAATTTTTGATTGCCTTATTCACCATTAAAGTAGAATATGTGGTGGCAGGTTATTATTGCACTTAAGTTCTTTGGATGAAATAATAACTCAATGATTATGACAAAGTTATTTATCACATTTCCATCAAATGTGACAATACAAGTGTAATAAAATCTTTCTAAGAATCTCATCCAACACTCAAGAAGCAAGCATATTGACATTAGACAACATTTTATAAGAGATCACGTGTAAAATGATAATATGATGTTAGAATTTATTGAGACAAACCACCAACTTGTCGATATTTTCATTAAAATCCTTAATAGAGAAAGGATGAACTTTGTCAAGAGAGAACTTGGGATGTTTGATGGAAGCTCTCTAGGATAAAAAATTGATCTCATTATATGCATGAGATGTTGATTAATAATGATTAATGAATTATTATTGATGCTTGATTTATATATAGTTGAATTATTGTGTTTAATATGTTGGTTGAGCCCATTTAATGTGCACTTGAGCTTCTTTATACTCAAATGTAAGATTGATCATCAAAATGTTAAATTGATTACACTAATATTGGGCCATATGCTTAAGATTCCATTTCAAGTTAGCTTCCAAAATTGGCATCTAATTATCTCATCGTTATTATTTACAAGCCTTCTTCAAATTTAATTCTTTCATCAATTTGTGCTCGCGATCCAAGATTGCCCTCTTGAATTTTTGAATTTCAAATGTCCTTGACTATTATCTTCTTACCTTTTTGAGAAATTTTGTTTGTTACTTAATTTTTTAAGAATTCACGGTCACAACACGTAAATAGTAGTCACGACTGACCTATAACTACTAAGTAATGCCCATTCTGCTACTAAACCATGCATCTTCTCATTTGATGCACTTTTAGCCATTTCCTAATCGTTTCTTACCCTTATTTTGCCTATTTAAACCCCCTAACACCTTTCCATTCACTCTTCGCATCCCCTCTCATCAATCTTCCTCTTACTTTTAAAATTTTCAATTTCAAAACTCCTTCTCTTCTCTTTAACTTCCTCAATGGCTCCCAAGAAACTTATAAGGGTTGACAGGGGCAAAGGTATTACCCAATCATCATCCCAAGGCCTTTTTCTTCTCCATCTCATGAAGGGTATTACCAAAGAAAAGAAAGAAAGGTACAAAGCCAACACCAAAAAAAAATTCAAGCCAACAAAATTCTCTTCACCTTTCTTCTTACCACTCATGGTATTGAGGGAGAGATTAAAGTCTTCCTCTCAAACTTGGGATGAAATGAGTTCATTTTTTGTGAGGAATTAGGTTATGAAGAAATTGTTCAAAAATATATATGCATGGTGATAGTGAGCAAGAGAATCGAATCTAGAGCTAGTATGTATGGTCTCTTGTTTTGTTGCTTTAGTGAGCAATACTACATAACTTATGAGCAAATTTGTGCTCTTTTTAATTTTCAAACCAAGATTGGGGTTCCTTTCAATATCTCCTTTCTTGATCTCATTGACTCTGATTTCTGGTCTCAAATCTTTATATAGACTAAACATGATCCTAAAAGGTCCCCACCAAAAACATCAAATCCCTTTCTTTTTGGCTCATCCATAGAATCATAACTTTTTCCATCAATGCTAGGGGAGATGGAAAAGAAAAAGTATCCTAAAAAGACTTAGCCTTTTTATTTTGCCTCACTGAAAACCAACCAATCTAAATTAAGAAATATTTTATGGACCAATTGGTTCACATGAGCACTAAATCCAAGAGCCAATTCTTCATTTCTTCTTACATTACTGCAATATACATGTTTGTTGGGGCCTTAGATGATGAAAAGGAAGCCTACCTTACCAAAAAGTTCCTTCTTAGCCAAAATTCCCTTGATCTCAACTACCTCATCAATGTCAAAGCCATCAAACCCAACACCTATGAGTACACCTTGGGTTTTTATACAACTAAGAAGTAAGAGACAAGAGACATCTTAAGCCTTCAAGAGAAAAAGATTAGTGATTAGAGAAGGCCCACAAGAAGAAATTGTACCACTACACGTCCCTTATCAATCAAAGGTAAAATCAAAGACCAAAATTGCTTCTATCTCTCTCTCCTTCATAAATAAGAAATTGGACAAGATCATGAGAATGATTAAAAAAAGAGGAAATTTTAACTCCTTTATAAGCTCCATAGTGACCTAGTGGACTTATAGGATGAGGATGGAGCCACTCCTTGCCACCTTCCTAATTTTGAAGACTTAGAGGACACCCAAGATGAAGAGGAAGATCAAGAAGAAGAGAAGGGTGCTCAAGTTAGAGGAGATACTCAAGGGGATGATGATGAAATTGTTAAAGATAGTGACTCTTCTCCAACTTTCTAGAAATTTATTTGCTTTTTCTTTATTTTTCATATTAACTTTCTTGTATTTCTTTGATTTTCTGTTTCAAAATCTATGGCCCAGTTCATTGTGTAATCAAACATCTTTATATGTTTGAATATGTTTATGTAATTATGTTATGTTAATGAAAGTTTTGTTCATTTAATTCTACTCCAATTCATTGCAATTTTGAGTATGATTGCTTGTTATTATGATTAATGTTTGTGGACATTCCCTCTCTTTATTCCCTCTTCTGCAAACTCCTCTTTTTTTTATCTAAACAAAGGGAGAGAAAAATTTGGGCTTATCATGCAAAAGGATAATATAGTATTTAAAGTTAGAATTATTAACTTGATTAAGGGAGAGTACTTTATTAATTTGATACTCTATACCTTATACAATCTTTTCATCACTTTGACTTATCCACTTTAACTTCTTAATGGACTTTTAAAACCTTAAAACACTTAAGGATATACATATTTGGTTCTTTATCCTTTACATATTCAATCTAGATTGTCAACATCAAAAAGGGAGAAATTGTTAGACTAAATTAGTCAAACCTAAGTCAAAATACTCTTTTGATCTTGACAATACAGATTAAAAGATTCTAATCTCAATTTTAAATGTTGTTCTTACAAAATTTAAGTTAATAACTCATTAAAAGTTGAATAGAAGTAGAAAGCTTAAAGTATGAAAAGTTACCCCTAATTCGCAACCATAACTTAAAAGGTCGCGACTGCTACCTAAGAAAAGTTGATGATTAAAATTGACAGTTTGTTTTGTAGTGTAAGTCACAACTGCTATCTTTAATCTCATTGGAGGGCTTCTAGACACTCAACCAAACAAAATCACGTGTTGAAGGAGCCGTTGGAATCTCAAAAGTCACGATAATGACCTATTGGTAGCGATCACGATCTATCATGCGCAAAATCTTTATCGGTTCACGGTGGAAGTCATGGCCAGCCCTTCCAACTCAAAATTGTGACTTTCTACCTCCTTTAAAAGAACCAATGACTAGATTTTTGAAGAACGAGTGGTAGAGTGCCACGTGTAACTAGCCGTTCAATATAATTGAAGTTCGTAATCGAGATTCAGCAAAATCCAAATGTAAAGATCATAACCTCGACATGCAATTATGACCACAACTGTTATCTAACAAGAATTAAATGTATGATTTTGTCACCAACTTTGAAGATAAGGAGATAGTTTTGTTTGCAATGACTTTTTTGTGGGAGAAACCTATAAATACTCCATCAAATGGTCTTAAATGCAAGAAAATAATAATTTATTATGGACAAACTCTTCCAAATTTATTTCTCAACTATTTCTCTCATTAATTCTTTGTAAGTGAGTTATTAAAGTTTGGTGTGAGCCATTAAACACCCTTAGGTTAGGAGTTTTAAAGTGATCATTGTAAAAAAAAACTCTTGTTTAGGTTAAGTGTGACTTTTGAAAAAACACTTATAAAATTTTGTGTGAGCCTTGTAAAAATAATTATAAGTTAGGTGTAAGTTTGTGGATAACACCACTTAGTGATAGTGAAATACCCAATTAGTCAATTAGGGAGTTGATGTAATGATTGTTAACACCCGAACCACTATAAATCTTTTGTGTCTTCCATTCTCCTACTATTTATTTTAAACTAGTTTATCTAGTTTTGCCTCCAAAATTTAGAATTTGTCACCAATTCAACCCATTTTTTAGTGCACAAGGACTAACAATAATTATTTTCTAAATTATCTTTAAATAAATTTATTTAGTTATATTAGATATTTATATTAATAAATTACAAATAATATTAAAATTTGTGATTATTTTAAAAAGTTAATATGTAAACCGATGTCTATATATATGTGTGTATTAAACATTAATGAAATAAAAAAAAATCCAAGGCATGAATATTATAGTGATTAAATCACTTTCTTTCTAATTTTTCATGAATGAATCAATCACAAAATTATAAATTTTGAATAAATTTTATTTTCAAGAAAATATAATGTCATATTTTAAAATTCTTTTAAGAGAAATCTATTTTTCTAAAATATGATTAAAATATAGAATGTTAGTTACTAAATACTTCTATTTTTCTAAAATATGATTAAAAAATATAGAATGTCACTAACTAAATACTTTCTAAAATTATTTTCCTAAAAGTTAAGATCTTCAAAACAAAGAAAGACTAAAATTCTAAGTTCAAATAAAAGGGAGAATCACCAAAGGATGATACGAATATTAATAGAAAATCTTATAAATTCTTTCCCTAGAAACAAATATTAGTTTCCTTCTACATAATTAAACTTGTTTTCTGCGTTAGCATTACCTAGTCTTGGAACCTAATGTTTTGAACACAGGATCATAGATTGAATCAGTTAATTAATTAATTTTTAGTTTGATCAGTTTGATCGATCTAATTCAATTATATATATATATATATATATATATATATATATATATATATATATATTTATTTAAAAAAATAAAAAAATGTATAATATGATAAAAGAATGAAAACTATTTTTAAATTTTAAAATTTCAAAAAAATAGTTTGATTTTAAATTTTTAAAATTTTTATACAAAATAATATAGTTTTCAG
Source organism: Omphalea diandra (assembly GCA_949677035.1). Classification (NCBI taxonomy): domain Eukaryota; kingdom Viridiplantae; phylum Streptophyta; class Magnoliopsida; order Malpighiales; family Euphorbiaceae; genus Omphalea; species Omphalea diandra. The sequence continues at coordinate 25,171 of CATIWR010533902.1, forward strand.
TTAAACCGATTTGATTCGATTTCTAATTTTGACTATTTTTGGATAATTGATTTTTAATATTAAACCAACCTAGATCAATAATTAATTTCTAATTTTATCGATTCAACCAACCGATGCAACTCGGTTCTAAAAACACCAATGGAACACTTCAACTCCTTATCCTTCCCTATTAATTTCTAGCAAGAAAGAGTCAATGATTGATAAAAACTTTGAGTATTCAATTGGAAGGACTCATAACACATAAAATTAAATTATCACTAAATAAATAAAAATTTCTCAATAATAATAATAATAATAATCATTCGTGTAGGAGAAAAAGGCAAATACTTTCATTTGTTTAATTAATGTAATGTATATGCCTGCTTCCTAAAAAAAAATAAATAATACATACATTTAATTTTGGTTTCAGGTTTTTAATTAAGATAAATACTTGACAATTTTTAATTTTATCGTTTAACAAATAAACAATTTCTATCCTTTAACAAATCATGTGCATTAAAATTAATTAATTGTTGATCATGATTTTTTTTTGTCTAAAAAGGATAAATACCTTGTGTGACTTCTTAAATAAAAGTCTATTTTGGTGAGAAACTATGAAATAATAAATTACAAAACAAAGTAAAAGATAATATATGTATATTATTTATTTGAGAAAAAAATATTATTTTCTTAATTATATATATTTTGTGGTGAATATTTAATTTTATTAATATATATATATATATATATATTATATTATATTATATTTATATTTCTAGTTTAAGATTCAATTTTAGACAAATGATTATCATTTGTCAGAAAATAATTTATTTTAAATAAAAATTTGATATTTATAAAATTAATTTATTTAATATACAAATAAATATAATTTTCATACAAACTAACTAATTAGAACTAATTATTAATAAAGATAGAGAATCAATAAAAGAAACTATAAAATAGACAATAAAAAATTAAAGCTATAAAAGAGTTTTCATATATTATCCATTTAAAAAATAAATATTATTTATTTAATCACATATTTTTATAAAATATTATTAAATAATATATTAAATTACAACTGTATGAAATATAAATAATCAATTAATATATTTTAAATTATAACCCATATAATGCGCATATTAGCAACTATCATACCATAATATATATGCTGCTTCCCTTTTACAGATAAAATATGGAATCAACTCTCCTAACTACTTAATATAAACCCAAAAAAAGCTATTAACCTTTTCCTCATATTCCAAAAAGCTTTTCCTACCAAATCCACTTTCATTTTAGACATAATAGAAATATAAACACACACATGTTTACAAAAGTAACACATAAATTTCTCTTCCCCTTTCTTAATTCTCTTTTTCATATCTCTTTTTAGGGCTGTCACTATAATGTCCTTATATTTTTATTTTTATTTAAATTTATTATATAGATATATTTATAATTTTTTATATCTGAAATTTTATATCTCTCTAGTTATTCTCTTTAGTGGGTTTTATTTTTATTTCTCTTTAATCATTTCTCTCGGTGCGAGCGAAATCCATTACGTGGCTATTAATTTTCATTTGATGACGTTATTTCGTGAAAATTAGTGTTTATTAATTTTAATTGATATTCACAATGAAATATACCTAAAATTTCAAAATACTATACTAGTTTTTATAAAAACTCTATAAAAAATATATAAAAATATCAAATCATTTTAAAGGCACGCAAAAAAAAAATTCAAATAATGATTTGAAATATTATGAATTTCATCAAAAGATGTAGATACCATATATTTTTGCTTTCTCAATTAAATGGCACCCTTTATTTTATCTAAAAAAAAACTCTTTTTTTTTGAAGAAAGATAAACACATCAATTACAAATTTGGAAACTGAATCGGATCACCACAAGAAGTTTGAAAAAATAAAACGGCTGAGCTCTCCTGACCGCTTGGAAGAGAACGTGTAATAGCCGTCGATTGCCCCCAATCACAAATCTTAATCTGCGTAACTTACTATGATAATAATAAACATCATGCACAACGGCAAAAATCGTAATTCTTAGAAATTACTCATCTAATTATATTTTTTGTGAATTTAATTTTAAATAAAATTTAAAATTTAAATTCTCATAATTTAATATTAAGAAAGGAAATGCTCGTTATATATTTTCATAAAAATTAAAAAATTATTATTATTAATTTAAATATTATTATTGTTATTATTTTATTGGTATTTGATTAACATTTAATAATTATAATCAATGTGTGTATACGCGGAAATTAGGATAAAAAATTAGCATTACATTAGCCATGTCAGCATAAATCCGAGTTGGAAACGGTATAATACAGTATTTATTCACATAGTAATGTCCGTTTCAAAGGAATCAGAACCGTCAGATATGGGCACCCAAGAAAGATCAACTGATGAGATGAAAGATGTTTTTTCCGCAAAAAAGAAGGAACCGAAGACGGGGTCCATGTCTGTATGTGTGTGTGAATATATAGACGATAGGATTAGAATTATGATTTATAAGGGTGGAACCGAAGGAGGCATAGAGAGAGAGAGAGAGAGAGTGAATGAGCGAGTATTTATGTGGCGAAAGCTGAGCGGAAACGCATTAAAAAAAAAAAAAAACGAACAAACGGCTACCGTGGGGTGGGGATTTTGCGGGATTTAGTTTTTTCCTGATTTCTAGATTTGATATTTGGGTTTCAAATTGATAATTTTGATTGAGGGGAAGGTGTTTGATCTGCTGTGTGTGTTGGAATTTTGAATGGAGGATTTTGATTGAACATTTCGTGTAAAGTGGTATTGTTTTTGTTGTTGTTGTTGTTATTGGACGAGTAATCATGTCTGATGGGTATTATAGTTCGAAGAAGACTGATGATATATGCGAGGATGTATGTGGGCAGGTAAAGTTTTCTTTTCTTTTGTTTTTGAGTTCTTGGTAATGGGTGTGTTCTGTTTTCATGTGTCCGTGGACAGATGAAGTTTTGATCTTCTTTGAGATTTGGGTAATGGGTGTGTTCTGTTTTTAGTTGTTTTGGATTAATGCTTTTTAATCAGATTATGCTATCTTAAGTACATGAAGTTGGCTGTTGCCTTTGCTTTTTGAATTATTGAGATGATGGAAATTTTTTTAAATAGTTTTTCTGTTAATGTTTTTTAATCTTCCCATGTTTAATTTCCCTTATTTTTTGAGATTTTTAGTTTTAGTGGATTCCGAAGCGACAATGCACGAAGAACGAATATTAAAGTTATGATTTTTTTAAAAAATTTTTTATATGAGTTGTATGATTTGAAGTATTTATGGTTGTTTTAGTGTTTGAATGTTAATTTGAAGTGGGGGCATGTTGGGAAGGAATATGAAATTTAGTATAATCTGGGTTGTTGAGGTTTTAATTATTTGTGTATATTCGTTTGTGTTTGTCCCCTCTCTTTTCCTCTCTCAGTTTGTCTATCTAGGATGTGTGATGAGGCATGAGTGAATAATTTCCAGCAAGCATATTTGTTGACGTGTTGTTATAACTGTATAGAACATTGATATGATCTGGTGTCATATTTTTAATCCAGTTCTCTCATGAAATTTTCATTTTAATTTGCAGCAGGCCTCTCGTGCAGCTTTAAGCATGTCAAGACTGAAGTGTATTTTGCGAGGGTTAGACTTCAAAACCTATATATTCTTGTTCGTGTTTGTCCCGTTGGGAATCTTTGGATTGTATTTGCATGGCCAGAAGATCTCCTATTTCCTGAGACCATTATGGGAATCTCCTCCAAAGCCCTTCCAAATAATTCCTCACTACTATCATGAGAATGTGTCAATGGAAGCTCTTTGCAGGCTTCATGGGTGGGGGATTCGCGAATCACCGAGACGAGTTTTTGATGCAGTTCTATTCAGTAATGAAGTAGACATTCTAACAATTCGATGGAAGGAATTATATCCTTACGTAACCCAGTTTGTACTTCTCGAATCAAACTCCACATTTACTGGCTTGCGGAAACCCTTGATCTTTGCGAGTAACCGGGACAAGTTCAAATTTATAGAATCCCGTTTGACTTACGGGACAATTGGGGGGAGATTTAGGAGAGGTGAAAATCCCTTTGTAGAAGAGGCATATCAGAGAGTAGCACTGGACCAGCTTATTAGAATAGCAGGTATAGAAGATGATGACTTGTTGATAATGTCTGATGTTGATGAGATCCCTAGTGCCCACACAATTAATCTCTTGAGATGGTGTGATGCCACTCCACCTATTCTTCATCTACAACTAAGAAATTACTTGTACTCTTTTGAGTATTTTCTCGATAATAAGAGCTGGCGAGCTTCCATTCACAAGTACCAGACTGGGAAAACTAGATATGCACATTACCGTCAGGCAGATGTCCTCTTGTCAGATTCAGGTTGGCATTGCAGCTTTTGTTTTCGCTACATCAGTGACTTTGTATTTAAGATGAAGGCTTACAGCCATTATGACCGGGTGAGGTTCTCTCATTACTTGAACCCCAAGAGGGTTCAGGATGTGATTTGTAAA